>CM034000.1:27038879-27112096 GCA_019603395.1 Cyrtorhinus lividipennis | reverse complement strand
AACCAACACCTGTAAATGAATTTGCGGTTTTTTTCTTTTAAAGGACAAGTATAATTTAAAATTTGTTCATGAATGTTATAGGTCTTGAAACGCTCAATCTAGGCATTTCATATCTGATAACACTGCATTGGGGCTGTTGCCTGCAAATCCTATGCACCTTTCGAGCTCAGCGATCGAAGTCGCAATCAATTGCCACCCGTTCCACGTTTGTGTCTGGCTTGAACCAGCGGCCGGAGGAGATAATCTCAACCCTCAACTAATGTACCCCCCCCCCCCCTCAACAACCCTTTCGGGACTTGCCAAGGGTCGCTAACGAAAAGTGAATATACGAACTCTTTGGCTCTTGGCCTCACGCGAATGTTCCCCGAAAAATATTTATCACCTCAGGGACCCCCCCCCCCCCCTTTGGACTCTTTAAGAAGGTTTTTTTTTTTCAAAGTACATTAGAATGCGATCTAAAAAAAAACTTCGATTTCTCTAGTCTTGTTCATTTTCTTTCTTTCGGGCTCTCCGCTATGAGGGTGGTTTGGTAAGCATTTCTAGGGGGTGGCGCCTGCGCTTTGGCACCTTGCGTGCCACCCCCGTCTGGCTTTCAGTATGTGGAGCGACACGACGGCAGGGACATCCGTTCTTAAATAAATCAGGTGAGGAGTTTTTCAATTCTTCTGGGAATACGTTTTTTGACTGATCTGAATTTTTTTTGACAACCCTCCCTATAAAACTGCGGTTTTCAAGTTCAGCACTAATTCTGCCACAAAATTAGAAATATACTAGGAATTCATTTTAGCATCCTATCACAGAATTATCACTGTAATTATAGTTGCTGATAGGAAACAAAATAAGTCATCACTAAAAAGCACCGTCAAAATGTTTCGTGAGATCACAATAAATCAAAGACCTTAAATTTTGAACAAATACGTACTAAAGCTTCCGGTACATGGCCACAATAAATACATACACTTCGACACAAGAAACCCGCGTTTTACGACACCATTTGATCAGACTTAAAGATGACCATTTTTTCGCATTCAAACATTTTTTTTTCCCAATAAAATATATTATTCGATTAGTACTTCAAATGTCAGCCATGACCTACGATCCGAAGTGACTAATAGGCACTTATCGCACCGGTATTGATATGCGGTTCAGGGTGTCGTATTCACTTGGAAATTGACCAAGCGGCACATCAAATCAGAATGTTTGACCATTTGTTTCGATCGAAACTATTATCGTTTCGTGGTGATTTAATGTGTTTTCAGAGAAACTCTTTTCCTGTTGGTACTATAGGTACGCGCAATAGTGGTCTAAATCGTGATAAGTACAACTAGGAGTACTGCTTTAATATTTATACCGAAATTCAAGCATACTGAATGAAGTTAGATCGGTGATCTTGAAAAATTTTTTGCCCTTTATTCTGCTTGCTACGACACTTTTCTTTACCAAACAAAGGTCTTGTGACTGTGTCAGTGCCCGTGATTTTCTGATTTATCCATATTGATACATTTTCAGTGTCCAACTATTCGTGTCCACCTCAAGACAAAACCTCACACACATATCCATAACTCTGAATATAACAATTTAACCCCCAAAAATATAAATAAATAAAATGAACTCCCATATAAATAAACAAAGCAATGTAAAAAATAAAAACTCGTGACGAATCTCTCGTCACACGGTGGTTTTGTGTTTATTCCGTGGCCACCGGTGCCCCATTGGAGATCCCTTTCATTTTTTTTTTTAATATAACTCGGGGGGAAATGGGCCGTCCTCCCCCCTTTCCCCTTGACAACCCAGTGTGTTTTGTTTCGGGTCCCGGACCACTTCCTCCAATCCGCATTTCTTTCAGGGTCCAAATTTTATTTGTGAACCCAACTGATATCCCCACAAGCCTAGAACCAGAACCATCTCGATTACCATCGATAACACCTAAACATCATCACCAATGGTCGCGACTACCAGCTACCAAATTGTGAAACCATACACCCTCTTCGGTGGGTGCCTAACTCCGCCTTCCTGACTTTCCTTCTCCATTGTGTCATGCGTCATCCAACATTGGTGGAGGAAAATGATACCCCACACGCTTAAGCTCTGCCATCCTAAGTCTCTCGGAAATTATAATTTTTGCAATAATCACATTCTTTGACCACATAAATCACACCCACAATCATTGATCCGTATCCGGCCGCCTCCGAAAAGTTCCCGAGGATCCTTCAGAGCGGAAAATGGGACCCGACCATAACCTTTTCTTTAGTATCCTTGTTAGAACTAATTTTGTTTCTCACTACACCCACCCAAAATCTTGCGCGGACTGCCGGACCGTGACAGCTTGCTTACTTTGACAGATCCCCCCCGCAGGACACCTTACAATAACGCCACCCAGATCTCCCCCTCCTCTTATTGGACATTTGTCTGCATGAACATTTTTATTATCAGTTTGTCACTACTGCACAACTGATTCAGACCACCCAATTAATTGGACCAGGCGCATATAGACTCATATCAATCGATTCAGCGTCCAAAATTTAGTGGAAAATGATACCCCACACGCCTAGGTGCCAGAAATCTCGAATACCCACATTCGAAAGGGGTAGACAGACACCCATTTTGACCCATAGCTTCGTCCAGAGGCACCAATCGTTCCGGGAACCGTTTCATTGGATTCAGCGTCCAGAAATTAGTGGGCCAAAATGTTTCGAGGACCAACTAGAGCCAAAAACGGGTCTCTGACCAAAATTTCAGATTTTTAGAGAATTTTCTACTACCAAAATCGGCGCGGACGGCGGACGGACATTTGCTAATTTTGATCTAAACACCTTGAAACGCCCAGAAATTTTTTTTGTGCAGTGAAAACGTAAGATCAAAGTCAAGTTATACTTGAGGTTTTTTTAAATTAACAACCTTTATTAATCAAGCTCCTTGGTTCAATCAGGACCTCCTTTATCGAGAATATGATAATCCCCCTGCACGATTGCTCTCATACAATTCATGACTAACTCAATCCATTTCAGTCCGTTAATGATATGTCATCCCACTGGAGGAAACTGGGTCTTCATAAAAGAAAAAAAATGTTCTTCCTTTATCCGGAAGTTGGAGGCACCTTCCAGTTTAGGACCGTCTGGCGACAGTTGAAACTGCACGGGGCCACCAAAGGGCAATTGGTTTGACTCATCTCGTGGGTCGAACAATTATTAGATGTTTATTCAGGACATTAAAGATTCTTCCAAGACGAACGGTGTTGAAATGCACTGCCTACATGCAGAAGGTTAAGGAGAGCATTTTTGATAATATTTATAATTGTGTCATTTATGAGCTAAAATCCGTGTAAGTAGAAAGAACATTCATCTGCTCATAACATTACATGAATTTAAGTTCCTACGGAACCGCCTTATTGGTTTTTATGGGCTAGTTCAGACATTTTAATGTTTGAATTGTATGAATGTTGGTACGTCGAGGTATTTCGCATTGTTTACAATCACTATAAAACGCTGCAAATGCTTTCACACGGGTTGGTTATTTCTCGGACCAGGCACATGGAAACTCAGTTCTTCAACATGGGGGAAATGGGGAAAACAGTGGATGCGGAGGGTCCCGAACCCGTTCCAATCGATTCAGCGTCCAAAATTTAGTGGAAAATGATACCCCACACGCTTAAGTACCAGAAATCTAGAAAACCCTCTTCCAAAATAGGTAAATAGATACCCATTTTGACCATTGACCCATAAACTCTTCCGGTGGGCGCCAACAAAAACTTATTTTAAGGCGGTTTATTAGATAATTGAAATTTTATGTTGGTAACACTGTCCTACGACATACATTACAATTTATGGAAGGATGGGGCCAAAATTGTCGTACGCCTTTACTTTGGAAATTCCAATTAGAAACCTTGACGTTTCAGCTTGGAGTACATGGCTCTCATCATTGAATAGAAATTGGCCAGTCGTATTTGTTCACATGAGTCACGAGCAAGCGTTCTCTCCTGTATAATCTTAATGCGAGAACTAAGGCAAACCCAAACATAGGTGTTAGGCTCATTTTTGTTGGTTTGTTATTCCTTTAATAATGCAAAAAGTCAATCTCCCTGATTCGGCTCAATATTCTGTGCGTTCCAAGGTGTCTAGATCAAAATTTTCAAAAATCCGTCCGCCGTTCACACCGATTTTGGTGGTAGAAAATTTAATACAAATCTGAAATTTTGTCAAGGGACCCGCTTTTGGCTTTTGTTGGTCCTCAAAACTTTTTAGCCCGATCGGACCAAGCTTTAGAGGGGTAGGGGTCAAAATGTGTATTTTGAAAAATGAATTTTCGAGATTTTCGGCAATCAAGGAACGTGGGGTATCATTTCGACTAAATTTTGGACGCTGAATCCAATGAGACGGGTCCTGGATTGATTGGCACTCACTGAAAGAAGTTATGAGTCAAAATGGGCATCTATTATACATTTTGAATATGTGTTTTCGAGATTTTCGGCTATCAAGGCATGTGGGGTATTATTTTTGACTAAATTTTGGACACTGAATCCAATGAGACGGATCCTGGATTGATTGGCACTCACTGGAAGAAGTTATGAGTCAAAATGGGTATCTATTATACATTTTGAATATGTGTTTTCGAGATTTTCGGCTATCAAGGCATGTGGGGTAGTATTTTTGACTAAATGGAGAGTGCTGAATGTGATGAGAAGGGTTCCGGAACGATTGGCGTCCATTGGAAGAGATTATCGGTCAAAATGGGTACCCATCGACCTATTTTGAATGAGGGTTTTTGAGATTTCTTGTACCTAGGCGTGTGGGGTATCATTTTCCACTCGGACGCTGAATCGATTGAAATGAGTCTCCATGCTCCTGATCCGATAAATAATCAACCCCTGTGAATGAATAAGCGGCGTTTGTATTTTTTGTTTGGATGACTTACGATTTTAGGAAGCAGGCGAATGATAAATCCAGTATGCAGAGACACAATCGAAGTAAAATAACGTAAAAACGTCGGCAAAACGCGTTGCTCACGCGCGTCAAGATACAAAACACGAACTCGCGATACGGAAGAGGCTGACTGGGTTTGGCTGAGTAACCGACACTTCTTGGAGCGTGACAGGCATATGGCACTCGGGTGCGCTCCGCCCTCTATCAGCTCCGCCGCTATCGGATCAACTCCCGCCCTTCCACGCCATGGGGTCCTTTTAAAAGCCCTAAAAGTATAGCCATTGACATAAGAGTGGGAGGAAACCTGAGGAATTGAGACGGCCAAATAATGAGAAACTGGGGTATGATGCGCCTTGCGGCCTCGAATAAATTTTAGGTTGTCGAAGGGCACTAATGGGGGGATGGTTCTTCTTACGTAGATGGGTTGTGATTCTGATTGAGTAATTTTGATTGCTGAAGACCGGAAAAATCCTCGGACATGAAGCATGGGGACTCACTTCAGCGTTACAAATTTAGTGGAAAATGATACCCCACACGCCAAGGTACCCTAAATATCGAAAACACACATTCGAAATGGGTACATAGATACCCATTCTAACCCATGACCTTATCCTGTTGGTTCCAATCGTTCCAGGACCCATTTCATTGGATTCAGCGTCCAAAATTTAGTCGAAAATGATACCCCACACGCCTAGATTGCCGAAAATGTCGAAAATCCATCTTTCGGATTACACATTTTGACCCCCTCCCCCTTCACCACCACCCATCAAATTTGGCCCGATCTGGCTGAAAAGTTTTGAGGACTTACTATAGCCGAAACGGGTCTCTGTTGGGGATTTTGGGCCGAATAAGAGAGATTGAAAACACTACTTTTTGCACACAAATTCGCATGGAGACTCATTTCTTCAACATGGGGAAAATGGGGGAAACAGTGTGTGTGGCAGGTCCCAAAGTCATTCCAATCAATTCAGGGTCCATTATTTAGTGGAAAATGATACCCCACACGCCTAGGTACCGGAAATCTCGAAAACACATTCGAAATGGGTAGATAGATACCCATTTTGACCCATAACTTCTTCCAGTTGGTGCCAATCGTTCCAGGACCCTTTTCATTGGATTCAGCTTCCAAAATTTAGTGAAACGTGATACCCCACACACGTAGATTGCCAAAAATCACAAAAATTCATTTTCGAAATACACATTTTAACCCTGCCCCACCCAAATTTGGTCCGATCGGGCTGAAAAGTTTCGAGGACCAACTAGAGCCAATAACGGGTCCCTGACCCATATTTCAGATTCTTAGCAAATTTTCTACTACCAAAATCGGCGTGGACGGTGGACGGACATTTGCTAATTTTGATTTAGACACTTTGAAACGCCCAGAAACAATTTTTAGGCCGAATCGGAGAGATTGACTTTTTGCATAAAAACAGGTTGATTATTCAAGGAATAACCAACCAAAACAGTAGGAAACTACTGAACTAGGGAACGTAGGAAAGCCTCTGGGCTGTAAGGATCTCAGCAGTGTTGTTACAGCCTCTAAATAAAGCTGGAAATGATATACATGATTCTATTGCAGTGGCATGGGTATGCATAGTAGATTCCACGATCCTGCTCTCAAACCTGTAATTGTGACATTTATTACAAACAAACTGGCCTGTACCATCATCTTCTGTGCTGTAATCCTCCTGATATCTGTCAAATCTGACACAGCACCACCTCTGTGACATTGGAATTGAAGTGTTCAGTTGGAGAGTGATACTCTTAGCGAGGAGCACTGAGGATTAATAGGACTATCTTCAGCAAAATAAGGGTCTCTCGTCGACAACGATCTCTTTTTATTAATGTAAGCGTTGGGGCGTACGGTGAGAAATGGCTTTTGGGACTTCCTGAACGTAATTGAATTCCAACAATGACGTCCTTCCCTTTTTCGTTTTCCTTCATTTTTTGAATAAAAAGACGGCGTTGTGCCTTCACAACAAAACTCGGTGCACCTGGTGAGCCTAAGGTAGGTACACACGCTCTCTTCACATAAATCAGGTCAATGGACAGGCGATGTATTGGAAATAGACGTTAAAACCTCGCGGTTGGTTCGTAATACCCGTCGATAAATCTACCGATCTTCTAACTTCCACCCTCCTCCCACCAGCATCGACCCGGTTTTTAAGCGGCCGAACCCACCTACAAACTTTTTCTAGAAAGAACTTTTATTCATTAGAGAATAGGTACCCACCAAACAGTGGATTTCAAAACCAACAGTAGGCTCACCATTTCCAATTTCCTCTAAAATCAACTTCAGTCCATTTACAATGCATTGGTACGCCTAGGTAACTTCCCAGTTCCAACTAATTAATATATTATATTTATGTCGACAAATGTTTTGATGGCGATAACCTTATCCAAATATTAATTCCATCTCAGCATGCTAGCTTTCATGCAAAAAATCAATCTCTCCGATTCTGCCCAAAATTTTTTTTGGACATTTTAAGATGTCTAGATCAAAATTAGCAAATGTCCAACCGCCGTCCATGCCGATTTAGGCAGTAGAAAATTGTCTAAAAATCTGAAATTTTGGTCAGGGGCCCGTTTCTGGCTCTAGTTGGTCCTTAAAACTTTTCAGCCCGATCGAACCACATTTGGGTGGGGTAGGGGTCAAAATGTGTATTTCGAAAAATGGATTTTAGAATTTTTTGTGATCTAGGCGTGTGGGGTATCATTTTCCACTAAATTTTGGACCTTGAATCCAATGAAGTGGGTCCGGGAAGATTGGCGCCCTCTGGATGAGGTTATGGGTCAAAATGGGTGCCTATCTACCCCTTTCGAATGTCTGTTTTCGAGATTTCTGGTACCTAGGCGTGTGGGGTATCATTTTCCACTAAATTTTGGACCCTGAATAGATTGGAATTGGTCTGAGACCCGCTACACCCACTGTTTCCCCAATTTTCACCATGCTGAAAAAATGAGTCTCCATGCGCCTGGACCAAAGTTTGGGGGGGGGGGGGGGGATGTGGATAATTCAATCTTTTTTGGTTGTGTGGATTAGAATCTAGTGACAGTGGGTCTTTCGGGGAGTTGGTGGTTGATAATGAATGAATTTATGGTGGCAGAGAGATACAGTAAGCAAGCAATGTAGTGCCTCTTTGGTGTTGTGTTTTAGTGCTGTAGTCTCTTGAAAGCAGTCTCATATTAGGCACGCACATTGGCCAGTGGTAAAATCCCTAAAAGGGATCAATGATCTAGCGTATTAAGTAGCTAAGCAAATGGTTGGTGTTAAAGTCATTCGTAATTTTGGGGTTCATAAATTTGGCTTGCCTAGGCCTTGGGCGGCCATGTCTGATGAAATGTCATGGTGTGCGAATATAAAATTTTACAGGTATGCAAAGAAGAAGAAGTCCCGATGTTGCGGGTTAGCGTAAAAGAATCCCTGTTCGATAATCGATCATTTGAGGATCGATTGTTGTCGCCATATTGGTTTCAACTTCTACTTACAACTTGCTTCAACCTGGACCTGGATGGTGAGGAATATCCCACAAAGATTTAGATTAGTATTTAACAGCTTTACATTCGGTAAAACACTTGGGCACAAGCAGGGAATACATAGCACAGTTTCAAGATGGATGGAAGCTGTGTCTTCATGCAGGTGACCCAATGGTTTCTTCCATTATAATGTGTCCATAGGTAGACTGAGGGAGTGCCGAGAATGGAGTGGTTGACCACAATACTTTGACACTCCCTCCCTACTGATCAATTCTTGCGCTCTTTGTTTTGCCTTTTTCGTTTGGTTATTCCTTGAATAATCAACATACAATAGGTAAACCTCTCCAATTCGGTTCAAAAAAAATTTCTGGGCTTTTCAAGGTGTCTAGATCAAAAATGTCCATCTGCCATACACCGTCCACTCCGTTTTGGGCAGTGGAAAATATTTTGAAAATCGGAAATTGTGAAATTCTGAAATCTGTGATCTTGTTTGGCCAGGGACCCATTCCTGGCTCGCTAGTTGATCCTCAAAACTTATCAGCCAGATCGGACCAAATTTGGAGGAGGGTAGGGGTCAAAATGTGTTTTTTGAAAAATGGATTTTTGCCGATTTAGGCGAATAGGGTATTATTTTCCACTAAATTTTGGACGCTGAATCCAATGAACGGTGTGTCGGAACGATTGGCGTCCTCTGGATGAGGTTATGGGTCAATATGGGTACATATCTACCCATTTCAAATGTGTGTTTTAGACATTTCTGGTACCTAGGCGTGTGGGGTATCATTTTCTATTAAATTTTGGATTCTGAATCCAATGAGATAGGTCCCGGAGCGATTGCCGCCCACCGGAAGAGGTTATGTATCTATTTTTAAATTAGTCTATATGCTCCCTGTCCGAGGAATAACCAACCCATGTGAAAGAATTTGCAGCGTTTTTCTCCTAGTCCTGACATGCCTAGACTGTAGTCCCTTAATTCGTCTAAATCACACTGAACTCGAATCCATTGACATGTAATAAATGACTGATATTTGATAGACGCGGCTGAAAGCTCGTCTGCTAGGTGATTATCTCCCAACAACGTCAATTTAAATTATAGTATAATATATTTTATATTAATTCCTCTCAAATTTGAAGACCTACCGATTAATAGCGCATGAGGCTTCTTGAATTGCCCAAAATTATCATTGTCCATTTAGCTCAACTGACATTTGCAGTCATCTACAGTCGCATCAGAGATCAGGGAGTTTAGATAGTGCTTTTTTTTATAAACGAATGCGATGACATCGGCTGGTAATGATGACCGAAACGGAACACGAAACATCGTCACAACATGATCGATATTCAACGCTTTTTACGTCCTAATCATCGCGGCCTTCTTACACCTGCCTTTTATCCAGGCACCATCACCCGAAAAAGGAAAAAACTACCCACCGACGTCAATCCTTTTCGAATGGTGATGACTCAAAAATGCCTTTGTATCGATTTTCACCATTACTCAATTTTTCGATTTTTGTTTCGTTTTGTTATTATATTTATGAACGAGTTGTGTGGGAAAATGCATTTAACACCAAACATTCTGAAGTAATCAAGTTGAAAAATTACTGATTTTACAAAGAGAAGATGTTAAATAGGCAGTGATCTCTTGAGCGACTTCGTACTAAGTACTCTAAGTTACTCTATGTACTCACGTACAGTTGAACGATGCCCGGGAAGATGGAATTTCAGAAAGAAAGAGTTTCTAATCGCATGAAGTAGGTACCGAGGTAGGACCTACGTTATTTCAGCGTATCTTCCTCACAAAAAAGGCTCCCACTATCTCTTGAACAAACCAACGTTTATTTGAACGGCAACTTGCTTTGTCGGCTTCACTTCTACAGTAAAAGATGGCCCCAATTCAAAATTTTATCAGTTCGTCATCAGTTAGCACATTTTCCCGACTGACTCGTTTGAGGGCAAAATTAAATGAAACAATGATATTTTATAGGTGGGTACCCACGTATACCATAGGTACGTACCTAACTGAAGTCCTCAGCAAAGTGAAAAATGAAAAACGCTGCAAATACTTTGGAGCAGGAGTAGAAATGGGGAAAACAGTGAGTTTATAGTGTCCCGGACTCATACGGATATAATCAGCGTTCGGAAATGGGGAAAATGATACCCCACACGACACGGTACCAGAAATCTCCAAAACCCACATTCAAAACAGGTAGGTACCATTTTGACCCATACCCATATTTGGTAGGCGCCAATCGGTGTTGGACCAATCCTGATGGATTCAGCGTCCCAAATTTAGAGGGAGATGATACCCTACACACCTAAATCAGTGTAAAACTCTAAAATCCATTTTAAAAAACACATCCTTTCAAGATTTTCGGTGATCAAGGGGTGTGGGGTATCATTTTCGACTAAATTTTGGACGCTGAATCCAATGAGATAGGTCCCGGAACGATTGGCGGCCATTTGTAGAAGTTATGGGTCAAAATGGGAATCTTTCTACCCATTTTGAATGCGTGTTTTCGAGATTTCTGGTACCCAGGCGTGAGGGGTATCATCTTCCACTAAATTTTGGACCCTGAATCCAATAAAATAGGCCTGGAAACGATTGGCACCCTCTGGACGAGGTTATGGGTCAAAATGGGTATAAATATGTGTTTGCGTTATTTCTGGTACCTAGGCATGTGGGGTATCATTTTTTATTGAACTTTGAACGCCAAATCGATTGAAATGAGTCTCCATGCTCTTGATCCGAGGGATAACCAACCCCTGTGAATGAATTTGCAGCGTTTTTGATCCAGTCGTAGGCCTTTTTGGGGCCAATCGGATATGGTCAACCCTTCCATGACCTTGGGCATGATTACATAGATTGATTACTCAAGGAATAACCAACCAACTATTAACCTCTAACCGTGACTGTATCTGAAACAATCATGAGATTTCTCTAATGAAATGTTGAATTCCTTGAACTTTGGAATTTTTGTGGGTAAATCGGTAAACTTCTAATAATTAATTAAATAAATATATAAATCAAAATTTATTAATAAATAAATTAATTAATAGTTGAGCAATATCAGCTGTGTTGCTACACATTCAGTTGTGTCTTCCAAGGAATTAAAGTCAAAATATTAATAACATTTATCAATGAAATTTATCGGAGGCCTATTACAGGTAAGTGTATAACAAGTGATCACGCCGTACCAGGGCAGATCTGACCAGTGGGGAAGCAGGTGCTAGTTCGCAGATGGTCCTCCCCCACGCTCTCTGAACCGTGTTATCATTAAGCCCTTCCCGCTCCTCTCACGAAAACTATTATCTTTCCTGGTTCCGCATATAACGAGGATATTGCTGTCATAATGTTGCGGCAACCGCTTGTTCAACTTATTAGTGGAGGTGTAATGAAGATAAGCCTTATTTTTCCCTACGTCGGAGCCGGTTTATTTTATTATTTCATTTTTTTTATTTACAGTAGCATGACAGTATTTTTCAAAATTACAGGTTTTTGGTTTGCTTTGTTTTCATGCAAAAGTCAATCTCTCCGATTCGGCTCAAAAAATTGTTTCTGGGGGTTTCAAGGTGTCAAGACCAAAATTGGCAAGTGTCCGTCCGCCGTCCACGCCGACTTTGGTAGTAGAATAACTAGAAGAATCTGGTAGTAGAATCTGGTTCAGGGGTCCGTTCCCGGCTCTAGATAGTCCTAGAAACTTTTCAACCCGATCGTACCAAATTTGGGTGGGGTAGGGGTCAAATGTGTATTTCGAAAAATGGATTTTTGAGATTTTTGGCAATCTAGGAGTGTGGGGTATCATTTTCCGCTAAGTTCTGAACGCTGAATCCAATGAGACGGTTCCCGGAACGATTGGTGCCCTCTGGACGAAGCTATGGGTCAATTCGGTGCCTATCTAACCATTTCGAATGTGTGTTTTCGAGATTTCTGATACTTAGGCGTGTGGAGTTGTAAGCCTCTCTCGAATTAAAATCTGTTATGAATTTACTGTGATTTAATTCGGGTTTCTTCGGAGAATTTGGAAGCGACCTAGCGAGAGGATACAGGATGTAAGTCCAAGACTTACGATTGAGCAACTAGGGATACCAAGGATGAACATAAAATACATTGAAACAAAATGAATTATAATTAAAAACAAGGACTCGTTGCAAAGAAGAATATGCCTCAACCTGGGCTAGAATTGACACAAGACTAAGTAATTTGACAAAGTAAATTAGTCAACATGTGGAGCATAAAATACAATTAATACAAGTGACATGAAATTATGGTGTACATGAAATACAATTTAATGAACAAGTGCAACGATACCGGCTGACGAAAACGGCGTCGACGTCGAAGGAAAAACAGGAGGGGGCTCGCTGTCCCGCAGGTACACAGCGAGGCTTATTAACTTGAGTCCTTTATCTCATGGGGAAACACAATATTACAGCTTTGGTCGACTTCAGCACGGTAGAAGAGTTCACATCAGAGCGAGCACAGGACGAAGCCAGGATGGACTGAGTGAGAAATCTCTTGCATGACAGGGTTACAAAAATATATACTCCAACATGTTGGGTGCCTCGGCCCCGAGGGGCGCCTCAACGACGACCACCTGGTTGATGCCTTTGGAACGAGTGAGCACTGGGCCTCTCTAAATGCGAAGTCTGGGCAGGAGCTGCGCGCGCATTAGGCGCATGCTCTCTCCCTTCTGGCCTTCTGGAGGCAGCAAGCCTGGGGGCTTACAGAGTATCATTTTCCACTAAAATTTGGAGCCTGAATCGATTGATATGAGTCCGGGACCCGCCACACTGACTGTTTTCCCCATTTGAGGAAATGAGTCTCCATGCGCCTGGTCCGCGGAATAACCAACCCGTGTGTATGAATTTTTTTTTTTCCTCTGTTTATTAGAATTACACCAAGTTACAAACTTATTAGCCATATTTTTGTGACTTAAGTTAACTAGGTTACATCTTCAGCCAAGGTACATTGCTTAGCTTTTAATTATTCTAACAACTGATTTTATTGTCTTCGCATTAGCAAACTAATACATATGTGGTTTCGTGCGTTTAAGCCTTCTGACGAGATCATTGACGTCAAGAAGTCGAACAGCCTCTTCGTTGACATGATCTTGTAGCCTTTGGAGATGGGCAGCTGCTTGAAGCCTGATGGTTTCGTTTACTGTCTCGACTTGTAGGTCATGGTGTAACCGGTCGTTTTTGATGTACCACGGAGCGTTCGTAATGCACCTAAGTACCGTATTTTGGAATTTCTGTATCATGTCTCGATTGGTTTGAGCGGTGCAGCCCCACAACTGCGCTCCATAAGTCCAGACTGGCTTTAGGACTTGCTTGTAAAGGATCATCTTGTTGGGGACGGACAAATTTAATTGTCGCCCCATTATCCAGTACATTTTTTTGAATTTGAGTGTCAGTTCATCCTTTTTCTTTTTCACGTGGGCTCTTCATCTGAGCATCGCGTCGAGCGTCATACCAAGGTACTTAGCTTCATTGGCGTATGGAACCACTTTGTTGTTGAGATGAGTTGGAATGAGGCTAACCTTTGTATGAAATTTGCAGCGTTTTTTATACGTGCAATTGCCAGAGATTGACAACGCCGAGATAATAATTAAGAGCTTACGAAAGGGAATGTTACCCCTACTGCCATATACCGTTAGTAACAATGTAACAATTGCTCAAGATTAGAAAGGCATTCGCTAGGACGATGACCTAGAGAGAGCACAAAAAATATTAACAAACTGTATATCTAAACGTCCGATTTATGTCATTTATTTTGTCGAAATTGTATCGATTTATGTCATTTGATCGAAATTTTATGCCATTTTAGTATGTCATTTAACATTTATGTCATCGAACTAGGATGATTCAAGATTGTTGGGCTTGCTTCCTTCAATTTGTTTCTATCCTGCTTTTTTTAATGTATATGTTGTAACGGGAATGGGAGGTGGGGGATGAATCCCACATCCCACTTCTGATGTTGTAGCGGGAACTGCCCTTTCCCGGTACTCTTCCTCTTCATCAATTAATTCACCTTCTTCCCGATAAGGGTCCATGGCGATTAATAAACTCGATGACTTGAATGAACTAATTATATTGGAAACAGTGTTGTAGTAACTAAATAAAGAATGTCAGGAATAGATGGCAAAACGAATGGCACAAGACTGCGAAGTTCCCTGGTCGGTGACTCGTTAAGGACTCCCCATGGAATAAGTATTATAGTATAATACTTATTCCATGGGCTATCAGTGAGATCGTCAGCGATGCGCCCTGGGTGGACGAGTGGGAGAAAAGGAGTTGTGAGGGGGGTACGTTCATCCCCTTGGCGTGTACCTTTTCTTCGGGAGTCCTCATGGAATAAGGTGCTGATAGCCCTGTGACATTGCGCGAGTAGCCAGGCGCCTACATATATATTTTTATTTATCTTATTTTTGTTGATAGATTTCATGAAATCTAGACCGCGGATCTAAATCTAGATTGCGGAAATCACTTATCAAGGGTGGATGGCCTTGGAGCGATATATCGATTGTAACGCTATATCGATCTTAGGGGGTGTCCGTGCACTAATGTCAAGATTTACATGAATTAGGTCTATTCAGAGCAGATTTTACAAACTGTAAGGGGTATGTACTTACATGTACATACTTCCGCATGTAGAGGGCCAATCGATTAGTTAGCTTTAGGGAGGTTATCGCTAGAATAGCCATTGAGTGTTGCGGGTTTCTTCAAGATGCACTGAACTGGGAAACTTGTAGCTTTTATTCCTATTCGTCTTCATTTCTGGCTTATCACTTTACCGTGTGGTTGTGTTGTTTCCGGATAAAATTGCCTGCTTTGGTAGAAATATTTTGGCCGGATTCGAACACCTGGTATATGAATATTTTCTAGGTTCAACAGGTATGATTATTTAAGTTATACTTATGAAAATCATAATTCGTAATAAGCGCTAGATGTGGCAGATCTGCACCGTAGATGACCATAACCAACCTTGCTAAGTACCTAATCAAAAGGACTCGTGGCAACGTTGTTCTGCCAGGTTTTGATATATTTTGTATTGTAGAACATGGTCATTGGTTCAATGTAGCAGCATCCAACCTATGCTTGGCTTTGCAATGGGCCACAACAGTTGAATGAAGGGTGCATACCGTATGATTGATTTTAATGATATTAATGAAGCATTAGCGCACCAAAAATTAACTAGAAGAAATTTGAAGATAAATTACAGATCCAATTTGGTGAATTTCTCTAAAACCCGTCTATTTTATGTTTTTCTTTTACCATAAAATTGCTTCTTTAACAAATTTGTCTACTTCTGTCCATTCAGCAGTTCGTTCACCTACCAGGAACTAGTTCTCGACCTCATTGACTCCAATGCTTGCCACAGGAACTACCCTTTACTTCTCCAGTAAGCCGATCACATCTTCCATTTCTCGGTTGTTCAAACCACATTTCTATGAATACACTCTACTAAATCGTGGCTTACGTTTTAGTTCTTTAGGGTTTGTTTGAACTTCGGACGGACGGTCTTGTTTGTGGACAGGTCTTTTCAAAGCCCTTCGGACAACCTGCGCTTTGAAGGTGAAAATGAGCACCCTGACGGAGAGTGCTCCAGTCGTGGAGAGTCAAATTGGCCAAAAACGAAGCCTCCCAGAAAGCGAAGAGATCGACGTTGACAGTAAAAAACCGCGTGAAGAGAAATTTCAACGGATAAAGAAGAGAAAATACGCCATTCTTATCTGTTACTCTGGACAGGGGTATCTTGGGCTGCAAAGGTAACAAAGCCTAATTTGACTCATTATTTTACAACCCTCAATTGAGGCCTCAGTCTGTAAAGTTCAAACTCTCAAATACGCGAGCGTTACTTACAGAAATCCAGGCATGAAAACTATAGAAGAAGATGTGCTCAAAGCTTGGCACAAAGTTGGAATTATCGACGACGCGTCATTCAGTAACGCTAGAAACTTCGATTTTCAACGTGCCGCTCGAACTGACAAAGGAGTTTCTGCAGTGAGACAGATCCTTTCGGGAAAACTACGTGAGTATGATCGCTTTTCAGGAAAACCAACCCTTTCACGCCTCGTAAAAACCCAAAAAATGCTATCACAGGGGTTGGTTGGAAGCGCCTGGAGACTTAATTTCTTCAGCATGGGGGAAATAGTGGGTGTGGCGGGTCCCGGACCTATTCCAATCGATTCAGGGTCCAAAATTTAGTGGAAAATGATACCCCACACGCCTAGGTACCAGAAATATCGAATAAACACAATTGAAATGGGTAGATAGTTACCCATATTGACCCATAACCTCATCCAGAGGGCGCCAATCGTTCCGACACACATTTCATTGGATTCAGCGTCCAAAATTTAGTGGAAAAGTGTACCCCACACGCCTAGCTCGCCAAAAATGTCGAAAATCCATTTTTCGAAAAACTACATTTTGACCCCTACCCCACCCAAATTTGGTCCGATCGGGCTGAAAAGTTTCGAGGACAAACTAGAGCCGGGAATAGACCCCTGACCCAAATTTTAGATTTTTAGAAAATTTTCTACTACCTAAGTCGGCGTGGACGGCCTTTTGCTAATTTTGATCTAGTCACCTTGATACGTCCAGAAAAAAAATTTGGGCCACAATTTTTACCCACCCCTAGTGGGCACAATTCTATATTATTGAGATAGAAACGGGTCTCTGACCAAAATTTCAGATTTTGGTTGATTATCCCGTGAATAGTTTTCCTAATGGGAATATTTTGGACAACATAACCTTTCCTGTAACGCTGTAACCTACCCCCACATAAGCACTGCACCTTGATTGAAAAATCGGAAAACATTGTAAAAATAATAGTTACCATTAAAAAAATAATAAAATTTGGATACATAAGGGGTGAAAATGTGTATTTTGAAACTAGATTTTCAATATTTCCTTGGAGCTAAATGTGTGGTGTATCAACATCCCATAAATAGGGCCCTGGATCCATTGACAATGGTCAATTTAGGTAATTTACGTCCGTATTTTGAGGGGGATTGCAGGTTTTTCAGATTTCAATCTGATCGAACCAAATTTACGGGGGTAGGGGTCAACATGTGTGTTTTGAAAAATAGATTTTTGGAGATCAAGGCGAGTGGGGTATCATTTTCGACTAAAATTTTGACGCTAAATCCAATGAAATGGGTCCCGGGACGATTGGTGCCCACTGGAAGAGTTTATGGGTCAAAATGGGTATCCATCTACCTATTCTGAATGTTTGTTTTTGATATTTCTGGTACCTAGGCGTGTGGGGTATCATTTTCCACTAAATCTTGGACACTGAATCGATTGGATTGAGTCTCCACGCTCAGAGGAATAACCAACCTCCGTGAAAGAATTTGCAGCGTTTTTAGACTACCCAAAACGGCTTGGACGACGTACGCGGGTGTATATATATGAGAAAAGTTCTTGAGAGTTTCAGTTACACAATGATGATACGTGAATTTAAAATTCACATTAAATTATTTCTAATTTTCGAAAACATGAAGCCTGGTGGATACGGTCTTATTTCGATAGATTATTACATTTATGTTCAAAGTTTTAAGGAGGCGAACTACTAAGGGTTTGGGTATAGGTCTGTGTAACCTGATAACTGTTAATAATACGCTTTTGATTTATTGAATTGATTGTCTTATGTATTTTGTTGTAGCCACATTACTTTATAACGATTGGTAAATAACCTGGTGCTCATTTTCTTCGTTATTTTCAGCCCTAGACGTGGACGTTGAAGCAGTAAATCAACATCTTCCTGAGCAAATAAGAATGGTGGACCTGAAGCGTGCTACAAAAGGTGATTGTAAAGGCTTATTTCAACTATTCACAGCAGGGGTGGCTTTAGGCACAGGCGATACAGGCAGTCGCCTGGGAGCCCCATCTACAATAAGCCTGTAAGTAAATCTAATGCTAATGTGAAGATGCCATCAAAAAAACGCGTCCTGAGAAAAGGAAAAAACGCTGCAAATTCTTACACAGGGGTTGGTTATTCCTTGGACCAGGCGCATGGAGACTCATTTCTTCAACATGGGGGAAATGGGGAAAAAAGTGGGTGCGGTGGGTCCCAGACCCATTCCAATCGATTCAGGATCCAAAATTTAGTGGAAAATGATACCCCACACGCCCAGGTTCCAGAAATCTCGAAAACACATATTTAAAATGAGTAATATATACACAATTTGACCCATTACTTCTTCCAGTGGATGCCAATCGTCCTGAGACCCACTCCATTGGATTCAGCTTCCAAGATTTAGCGGAAAATGATACCCCACACGCCTAGGTTCCAGAAATCTCAAAAACACATATTCAAAATGGGTAATATATACCCAATTTGACCCATAACTTCTTCCAGTGGGTGTCGATCGTTCTGGGACCCATTTCATTTGATTCAGCGTCCAAAATTTAGTGGAAAATGATACCCCACTCGCCTAGATCGCCCAAAATCTCGAAAATCCATTTTTCAAAAAACACATTTTGACCCCTACCCCGCCCAAATTTGGTCCGATTGGGCTGAAAAGCTTGGAGGACCGTCCCAGGCCGGGAACAGACCCCTGACCCAAATTTCAGATTTTTAGAAAATTTTCTACTACCAAAAACGGCGGACGGCGTACGGCGGACGGACATTGACCTTTTTCGATCTAGACACCATGAAACGTCCAGAAAAAAAATTTGAGCCGAATCGGAGAGGTTGACCATTTGCATGAAAACATAGGTTGATTATTCAAGGAATAACCAACCAAAAGCAACTGGAATAAAACAAAGAAGAATAAAAACTGACCGGAGCAAAAAAAAAAAAACAGCACAAAACGCTGCAAATTCTTTCACACGGGTTGGTTATTCCTCGGACTAGGCGCATACAAATTCGAAATGGGTAGATAGGCACTCATTTTGACCCATAACCTCAACCAGAGGGCACTAATCGTCTTAGGGCCCATATCATTGGATTCAGCGACCGAAATTTAGTGAAAAATGAAACCCCACACGCCTAGGTATCAGAAATCTTGAAAACACACATTCAAAATGGGTAGATAGATACCCATTTTGACCCATAATTTCATCCGGTGGGTGCCAATCGTTCTGGGACCCATTTCATTTAATTCCGCGTCCAAAATTTAGTGGAAAATAATACCCCACACGCCTTGATCGCCAAAAATTTCGAAACCCCATTTTTCGAAGTACACATTTTGACCCCTACCCCGGCCAAATTGGATTCGATAGGGCTGAAAGCAAATTTTCAAAAAAAGTGAAACCTGCAGAAGACAATGTGAAATTAAGAATGGAAGGTTTGAGTGTAAGAAGGCACCTGGTGATTAAAACCTAATCTAATTATTGGAATACCATTTATGGTCCAGAAAAAATATGATAATGGATGACTCGGATGGCAGAGCTAGACATGTGTGGATAAGGGTGGGTAAATTGGGGGATGGGAAGGGGTGGGGTAGTCTTATCAGTCTATAGACAGCTTCGACCACTTTTACACAACTCAGTATTGCTAAAGCATCCATTTAGAGAGGATTAGGCGAAATTTTGAGAATAAAATTGCGGTTTGCGGATGTCAGAGGGCCCCCGTGTTTGGCGTCGCCAGGGGCCACCGAAATTCTAAAGCCACCCCTGTTCACAGTAAATGCAGTTCTTCCACGCTGCGTTTCTTTTAGTTGGTGATTTTAGAAAAGAATCTATTCCTGGGTCTGATAGATAGATAGATAAAACCTTCATTTACAAATATCACCGGAAAATCAATGCATTAGAAAGGCAATAACTGGCATGGCATCCATTGCCGTCAGCCAGGAGTTTAGACCTATTATGATATGCTCAATATCTTACAATATACTAAGTAACTATAATAAGTATTTTTTAACATATATTCTCAGTATATAAATAGTTTTAGTAGTTTCAACGGTGTAAGTAAATATAGGGGCGGTAATGGGTAATGAGTCGTGAAACACTAGTATTGCCCAAATTAGACTAGATTATTTCCGTTATTTTATTCAACATGTTTGTTCCTACTGCTAATTATAATTGAATTCTCTTACAATTTCTTTTCTGTAACGTCACGCGACCCTCCTGTACAGCATCAATTTATTCCATTCCTCTGGATTATTTAGTCTCGCGATACGTAGGTAAAATATAAATTTTATCATTGTTTAACTTAATTTCTAATGTCATGGATCCACCAAGTTTTTCTACGTGCACAGCCTTGCTGAACAACTCGTTTTTTAACACACCCCAGAGAAGTCTTCCAATGGCTCTACCATAAGTTGCACGCTTACTAGCGCCTATCCATGCGAGGTTATGCTGATGAAAGGTTTCCTCGAAAGCCGAAAACCCATCCTCTATGACGTGAGTTTTCATTAGAAGAATAATATCATAGCTGTGACGTTGGGGGCGTTCCGGGAGGCAGGGCGGCTAGTCAATCCATTTTGGTAGCCCGCTGGTTCCAAGGGGTGTCTTCCCTAAGCGTCTTGTTGGTATCCTCCAGGGTGCTTTTGATGACATGAAATGCTTATCCGTTCTCGTGCCCCAGCCTGAGGAGTTTCGAACGTATCATGCTGACTCTATCCGAGTAATCCTGGTCAATACTTATGACCGGGTAACCATGGAGCTTCTTCGTCTAGCTCAACACTCTCCATTTATCCTCTCCACGTACGAAGGATATTGTGACCAGGCTTTTCTTTCCCCACTTCTTGCAGCCAAGAAACACTGAAAGCGCATCGGCGGCCTCGCAAACGCCAAGGGAGCTCTGAAAAAACTGCATCAAATCCTCAGCCGTAGGGGGTCCACTTGATTCGATTCCTTTTATGACCAAATTATTATTTCTGCTTCGCTTTCGCTAGCCCGTGTCGTTTGCGAGCGATTGCAGTTTGGCTTTCATTGGCTGTATGTCCTTCCGGAACTCGTCCAGGTCTTTTTTCGATGCCATATCGTGACGTATACGTTCCAGGTCGTCTTTCGAGGCCAATTTTTTGTCGTCTATCAGTTCCCAGTAGCCTCCAACAACTTTGCATTGTCAGGATAACCCATCTCCTTAAGCTTCTTGGCTGGCTCGGGATTTACTGAAAAACTTCAAGTTCCCTGGCAAATATTGGGGAAACCACTCACCGATTTAGTGAATCCGAAAGACAACCGGTATGCACGATTTCAGCACAACCCGCGCTAACTAACTGGATGAATTAGTTCGTTGAAATTTCAATGACGCTAACACAATGTTGACAATATGGCTGCTCAGCCGCGACTCTTCTATTCCTGGTCTGATTTGTCCACCATTAGCACTGACATCCATCTCCAGATTAATTGGTAGCAAGAAGAAACTTCTTCCGGACAAAAATAGAAAACAAAATGTTTTGAAATACCTCTTTTTCTATTTCTCTCGCCAGGTTTCAACTGCAAAGGGAACGCCGACGCTCGAACTTACTCGTACATGATGCCTAGTTTTGCATTAGCTCCGACAGAAGAAGAAACGTCAGTCGATTACAGAATCACCAAAGAAGTATTGGATCGAACGAATCAAGTTCTGAGTAATTATGTGGGCACTCACAACTACCACAACTTCACCTCAAAAAAGTAAGGTCTACTAAAAATATGGTCCTCATAGCGATTATGCGCAGTAGACATGAAGAATCGCAGGGCAGCGAAACAGAATATCTATTAATTATTCGCCTAATTTGCCATTCAACGTATTTCAGGAGTTTTGCAGATCCGAGTTCTAACCGTTATATGATGAAACTGGAATGCGAAGGCCCCGTGATGTGTGAAGGGATGGAATTCGTCACAATATACGTAAAAGGTCCCTGCTACAACTCACCCTTAATTCATAGTCTAAAATTTGTCAACACATCCATTATTTGCTGATAAATTTGATCTAATGTTCAATAATATCCTGATTTGGATTTCTGCGCAGGGCAAAGCTTTATGCTTCACCAAATAAGAAAAATGGTTGGCTTGGCCATTGCCATCGTCCGTGGTTTGACCTCCGAGTCGGTCATTAGCAAAGCATGGGCCGAAGAGAAACTCGACATCCCTGTTGCTCCTGGTCTCGGCTTAGTACTTGAAGAAGTGAGTTTGCGCATGGTTATTAACTGATGGTAGATGGATGGTGAAAGACACTCAGAAAAGGGGTCTGAGGGGGCATCAAGCGCGGAGGCTTCCTTTTTGGGCATGGATTTTTGAGGACCTAGGCGTGAAGGGTGTCATTTTCCATTAAATTTTGGACGAGTCCCGGACCGACCGCTGCACACCGTAGGGGTATAAATATAATGGGTCTTCTGATAACGGGTTTTTGAGATTTATAGGGGCATCTA
The DNA here is from genome assembly GCA_019603395.1 of Cyrtorhinus lividipennis. NCBI lineage: Eukaryota > Metazoa > Arthropoda > Insecta > Hemiptera > Miridae > Cyrtorhinus > Cyrtorhinus lividipennis. The sequence continues at coordinate 27,089,394 of CM034000.1, read as the reverse complement.
GGCGTGTGGGGGTACCACATACGGGGCATCGCAACATTAACATCTTTAAGCTGAATTGGACAACGAATAATGTACGTACGCATGCGCACACCATTTTCGAACTAGATTCTTGGAACAAACTGAGAATTGGATCCGGGAATCCTTCATTGATACCCTGCGAATGACGAAAACGTCGAATGGAATGTCTTCGCTTGCGATAAGTTTGAACTGCACTGCAGATAGACCTAGATGGTAGATGGTGGCAGACACCCAGAAGAAGGGTTAGAGGGAGCCCCAATGGCAGAAGCCTGGTGGCTTGTTGTGCTTCAATTGAGGGTTTTGGTTTTATACCATAAAAAGCCTCAGTCTCCTGATAAGCGTTGTTAAGTTATGGGCTAACTTTTCGCAGGGAATGCTCCTCATTGGGGTTTGTGTCTCAAAGAGGGTGTATCTGCGGGATGTGAGTGCTCGGCACTCAAAAATTATGTGAGTTGCAGTTTTGCCTGCTTCCTCACAGAGTCTGCATAGGGTTGATTGAGTCACCCCTATGCAGTTCAGATGAAAACGCAGATGAGCGAAGCCGGTTAATAGGCCAACTATTGCTTTTAGGTCGCTGCGTTTTCGTCTAAGTAGGTCCTGGGTGAGAGATGGGTGAGGTTTTGCTGCTGCTTACTTACTGTGGACATGTCCCTCAATATTCCGCCATCCGTCGGTGTGTTTCTTGTACGTCCACTCCTTGATGGCAGCTCTGAAGGAGCTTTTGGGCAAACCTACAGCCGGCTCTGGGCCCTCGAAGGGTTGTTTGGAGCCCCTCCTGGCAAGCTCATCTGCATAGATTTTCTGATTGCGCCCCTTATGCTTAGATGAAAACCAGACGAGCGAGCCGTAATAGCCACTTCGCTTTTAGGCTGCGTTTACGTCAATATCCTTGGTGTATAAAGGTGAGGTTTGCCTGCTGCTTGCTTACTGTTGTCGCAATATCTCAATGGGTCGGTTTTTCTGTACTCGTTCACTTGATACGCCTGAAAAACTGCTTGGGCAACACACCGGCCTGGAGAGTTGTTTGAGCCCTAGGCAGTCATCGCTTTTCGTTGCCTCAATTCCCTGTGCCAGCCACCATAGTACACTGTAATACAGCTGTTAGGGCTAAAGTGTCTGTCAGTCTTTGCCACTTAATGGATTGGGTGCTATAGGCGCTTAGACGCCTGGCTGTCAGAGAGAATGCGGAGGTGTGCATTAGTAGCCCTCTCCTCAGACTCTCCAGAGCACATGCGTAGATTGCCAGAATTTCGGCCTGGAAAACGGAGGTGTATTGCCCTAGTGGGGTGGATTATTGCCTACCTAGGTTTGATCCCATACACCCCAGCGCCTGTCCCTGTTTCCATTCTGGACCCATCAGGTTGTTAGGACTGCACTGTATGACCCTCTGCCCTGCTGAAGTCATTGACGACTTATATCAGTGGGGTTTGGAGGGAGTTCTGGGCATGACATCTGCCACCATATCTAGTAGTGGAGTGTATATCTTTCTCGGGATTGTAGTATGGCTGAAGGGTTGATTCCCGTCGGGTTCCATCCCATTTCAGCTCGGGGAGGCTATTGCGGCCTCTCCTTTGATGAAGATAACTATGGGGGCAGGCTCTGCAGTGCCTCCATGGCGGCTGTAGGAGTACCATGCTGTGATGATTAGACAGGCTAGTCTCTGTACACTGGTGGGGGAGCGATAGGCCCCCATTTATTAACCTTAGGCCACGATACAGCACAGAAGTACGACCTTATGGACAACAGATTACTAACTGACAGGTTATTGATAACATATCGCACCCTTCGTGGAATACTGTCACCGCGAAAAGGACCAGATGGGTTCAAGGTTATTACTGGAGTGAAAGATGCAACAGTATTCAGCAAATGCAGCAGGCGAATCCCCTCAACTTGAAACTGGAACTACCCTTGTCCGGCGGCCAACAACTGGACTGCGCTTGGTGCTTTATTACGAGCAAATTAGACGCTGCCGTCACAAACAGAAAAATGAACTGTTTGAGATGTGACAGTATTCTACGACGGGTGCGTCCCGTTACGTGCCTAGATCAAAACAGTCAAATGTCCGTCCACCAGGGTCAAAATGTGTTTCTCGAAAAATGAATTTTCGACATTTCTGGTATCTAAACGTGTGGGGTATCATTTTCCACTACATTTTGGACGCTGAATCCAATGAAATTGGTCCGGGAACGATTGGTGCTCTCTGGATGAGGTTGTGGGTCAAAATGGGTGCAACCCATTTCGAATGGGTGTTTTCGAGATTTCTGGTACCTAGGCTTGTAGGGTATCATTTTCCACTAAATTTTGGACCCTCAATCGATTGGAATGCGTCCCGGAATGATTGGCGCCCTCTATATGAGGTTTTGGGCTAAAATGTGTGCATATCGAGTGCATATTTCAAGATTTCCGGTATCTAGGCGTGTGGGGTATCATTTTGCACTAAATCTCGAACCCTGAATCGATTGAAATGGGTCCCGCCACACCCACTGTATCCCCCATTTCCCCCATGTTGAAGAAATGATTCTTCATTGCCTAACCCGTGTGTTTTAATTTGCATCTATTTTTGAAATAATCACACACATACGCCTGTTTTCAAGTACACTACTACTCTCTCTTTTATTCCAGGCTTATGCTGATGGGAATAATGTATTCCTTACCTTCAACCTAACGAGTCAATTTCTATATATGCGACGGTATGACAAATTTATTTGGTTTCAGGTACATTACGACCGATACAACCAGCGATACGGAATGGACGGCATGCACGACCCCATCGAATGGTCTAGCGTGAAGGCCAAACTGGACGATTTCAAACACAAATACATCCTTACTTCGATTGTTAAAACGGAAAAAGAAGAAGACTCGTATCCTTACTTACAAATTCGACCGGCTCCTGCTTATCTGAGCAAATTCTAACGCTCATTGTAAATTGTAACATAAATTCTGTGTCACGTTTGGTCGGTTATGTGTTCCTTAACCACTAACTTCAGTATGAAATTGTGGCTGGAAACTTTACCTATGCACACATTTGACATCCGTTCACAACATCGTCAGAACGTCGCCATTCCAGACAGTGAAGATTTACCAGACAGCGACGAAACTAAGGCTGCTGATGAAGCTGATCCTTCAGTAGCGGAGAATCACAGCGACAGTGAAGACAAAACTAAAAGCTGATCATTCCATGATGCACTCGTCAAGTATTTATGAAACTCTTCATTATGAAAATGAAGCTTCTGTACGTATTTTCAGTATGTACTTTTTTTAATTACACGTTATTTACGGATTTCAGTGTAGTATTCCTGAGCTCCAGGGGGCATTTGAATATCAATTTTTGATTGGTTATACTTTGAATAATCAACCCGTGTGTTTCATGCAAAAAGTCAATCTCTCCCATTCGGCCCGCAATTTTTTTCTGGTCGTTTTAAGGTGTCCAGATCAAAAAAATCAAATGTCCGTCCGCCATTCGCCGTCCGCGCCGTTTAGGGTAGTAGAAAATTTTCTAAAAATCTGAAATTTGGGTCAGGGGTCTGTTCCCGGTCTAGGACGGCCCTCCAAACTTTTCAGCCCGATCGGACCAAATTTAGGCGGGGTAGGGGTCAAAATGTGTTTTTTGAAAAATGAATTTTTGAGATTTCGAGCGATCTAGGCGAGTGGGGTATCATTTTCCACTAAATTTTGGACGCTGAATCTATTGAAATGAGTCCCAGAACGATTGGAGGCCTCTGGGTGAGGTTATGGACCAAAATGGGTACCTATCTACCCATTTCGAATGTGTGTTTTCGAGATTTCTGGTACCTAGATTAGATTAATTACACAGGGGCAGAGCGGCGCGTCCACTGCAGTGTCCACCCCCCGCACTTAGACCTAGTGGTCCATTGTGCTAACCCGTGAGTGCTGCTTGGCTGTCAGAGAAGATGTGGATCCGCCTACCTCGGTAGGCCCTCCTCATGTTCTCCTCAGCACATTTCTCTATTGCGAGCAGCTCAGCCTGGTATACTGTGACCCAGCTACCAAGGGAGAGCGAGAGCTCCCATTCTGACACCGGGCCATACACCCCCAGGCCGGATCCGTTCCCTATCTTGGACCCATCCGTGTACCATACCAGATCCCCTGGCAGTACCCCTCCCCCTTCCCCTTGGAGGGGCACCAGCCTCGGCAGCATTGGAGGCGGTATGCCGTCCCAATTGCCACCGAGGTCACCCAGATGTCCAGCGGGGGGAGATCAAGAAGTGTCTCCATCCCAGCTGTGGGTGCTGCTCCAATGGCCCCGGTAATAGCCAAACAGGCCATCCTTTGGATGGTTTCCAGGGCCTTGGTTGCATACCTAGGCGTGTGGGGTATCATTTTCCACTAGATTATGGTTGCTGAATCAAACAAAATGGGTCCGGAAACGATTGGCGCCCTCTGGATGAGATATGGGTCAAAATGGGTATCTATCCACTTATTTCGAAAGTGGATTTTCAATATTTCTGGTACCTAGGCGTGTGGTGCCCTAGTGATCCCAGCGCTCCGGAGCAGCCAGGGTCTGGGAGCCTTCGTGATCCCATAAACAGTCATCAATTGTCCTGCCCTGGAACACAGGCGTTTCGGAACCTTCGAGACTTCGGACCGAGGGGACGTCCTCAACCAGGAGAACCTGGTCGGAGCTCTGCTGGATCTAGTCGGGAACACGGAGCTTCGGCCAAGATGAGCTCCAGGGGTTAGCACAATGGGCCACTAGGTCTAAAGTGCGGGGGGTGGACATTGCAGTGAACGCCCCCTTTACCCCTGTGTAATTAATCTAATCTAATCTAGGCGTGAGGGGCACCATTTTCCACTAAACATTGAACGCTGAATTGATTAAAATGAGTCTCCATGCGCCTGTCCCGAGGAATAACCAACCCCTGTAAAGGAATTTGCAGGTTTTTTTTCTAATTTTTCATTATTTTTCAAGTCGCTTAGTTCACTTTTATATAATAGATTTAAACATTCTATATTTATTTATGTGTTTCTATGTACAATTTATTGATAGAAATAAATTATTTCATCTGTTAGTTGAGGATGTTTTCTTCGATTTAGACATGATTTTGACGACGATTCTCTCCAAAATCCAGATTATTAGCGTTATCAAAGACATAACATTCGTCAAGTGGACGACGACGTTGAAATTGCCGTAGTGGTTCCTCAACAGGCCTGTAATAGATCAAAGAGAAGGGAATTATTTCTTCTTTAAGCGCCCTTAAACTGCGTAGCAAAATACGAAAACTTTAACAATTACCAAACAATACGTATGAATTTTTCAAATAAAACACATTCGTTTTGAGAATTTCACTAAATTAAATTCATCGGTAATGTTTTATTTAATTCATAATATTTTAATTTTTTGTTGGTTATTCCTTGAATTATCTTATCCATCCTATGTTCTCATGCAAAAAGTGAATTTTTTTTTCTGGGCGTTTTTAGGTGTTTAGATCAAAATGGGCAAATGCCCGTCCGTTATCCAGGCCGGTTTTGGTGGTAGAAAATTTCCTGAAATTTTGGTCAGGGACCCGTTTCTGGCACTAGTTGGTCCTCAAAACTTTTCAGCCCAATCAGACCAAATTTGGGCGGCGTAGGGGTCAAAATGTGTATTTCGAAAAATGGATTTTCGAGATTTTTGGCGATCTAGGCAAGTGGGATATCATTTTCGACTAAATTTTGGGCGTTAAATCCAATGAGACTGTACCGGAACGATTGGCGCCCACTGGAAAAGAGTTTGGGTCAAAAGGGGCGTCTATCTACCCATTTTGAATATTGGTTTTCGAGTTTTCTGGTACCTAGTCGTGTGGGGTATCTATTTCCACTAAATTTTGGACGCTGAATCGATCGGAATGGGTCCGGGATACGCCACACCTACTGTCTTCGATATTTTCGGAGATTTAAGCGTGCGGGGTATCATTTTCCACTAAAATTTGGACGCTGAATCGATTGAAATGAGTCTCTATGCGCCTGGTCCGAGGAATTACCAACCCCTGTGATTTTTACATGCGTTAAGACAATCCAAGTCGTACCCACTTATTTAGTAAAATTTAACTGAAATGTCAAAACACTTTTTAAAAATTTATATAGTAAGGGATTTTTGTAAATATGAAAAATATCCAATAGAAGTTGAAATTGAAAAAAATTAATAATCTACAAATTCATGAGTTTCACTGAAATTTTTATAACAATATAATGTTCGCTTCATTTGTTTTCATGTGTTAAGACTCATGATTTTCATTCATATAATTAGAATATAAGTTTCCCTCTCTTTCTCAGTGTGAAGTAGCGGTATGAGTGAACGATACATTTTGGATTATTGCATCTCTTATACGTGAGTAGCTACTTTGAGGATTTGTTCTGAGTAAGTTTTGAGTTTCTTGAAAGCCTAGTCCTCATGTTATGATCAAGGTATGATCAATGTAGGCCCTTGAGGAAGAACTGAGTTCTCCATTTTGTGCAATTATTGTGAAGAGGTTGTGTGATGACGTGCATACGCGTCTAACTTGGAGAATGTAAGCGATACTTGGCAGGATTGCTCAAGTAAACTTGAAACTCTGCTACTTACCAACAACTGGGCCCAGAGCCAGGAGAATCAATCCGTTTATTAAAGTTTGTAGACCTTGCGCGGATGGTAATTTCTCAATAGGCACGTAATTAGCTAGTACGATGTTCATATAAACCGTCCTGAAGCCTTTCGCTACACCGAGAAATCCAGCAACCAGCATCGTGTTCCAGTATGTTGACACTAGAGAGAGAGCTGGAAAAGTTTATCGATTTACAATATTAATTACATTTTCTTTAGAAATTACTTGCTCACATATACATGAGGTTACTTGTGTGACTTACAAAACCTCGATGTGATGAGCATCACGATTGTTAGAATGTACATGTCCCGCGTCGGCCATTTTAAGAGTTTTTCAACCCCTGGTACGATAATGCGGAAAATTATGTCAACCCCTGCTGTCGTGGACATTATTACCGCGGTGTCATCTAAATCGAAGCCCTTCAATTGGATAGAAAACAAAATGGAGATGAGTGCGGGCCTCTACCGTTCCATGGTCAGTCAGAATGAGAAAAAAATGTGAGCATACACCCTTTATGATAGTAATCATTTTTGGTTGGTTATTTTTTGAATAATCAACATATTATGTTTTTATGCAAAAAGTCAATCTCCGATTCGGCCCAAAATTTTTTTTCTCGGCGTTTCAAGGTGTCTAGATAAGAAAAAATGGGGAAACAGTGAGAGTGGCTGGTCCCGGACCCATTCCAATCGATTCAGGGCCCCAAAATTTAGTGGAAAATGATACCCCACACGCCTAGGTATCAGAAATCTTGAAAACATATATTCAAAATGGGTAATAGGTACCCATTTTGACCCATAACCTCGTCCGGTGGGTGCAAATCGTTCTGGGACCCATTTCATCAAATTCAGCGTCCAAAATTTAGTGGAAAATGACCAACTAGGGCCGGGAACGGACCCCTGACCCAAATTTCAGATTTTCAGAAATTTTCCTACTACTAAAAACGGCGGACGGATATTTGACTTTTTTTGATCTAGACACTTTGAAACGTCCAGAAAACATTTTGAGTCGAATCGGAGAGATTGAATGTTTGCATGAAAACATCGGTATATTATTCGAGGAATAACCAACCAAAAAGTCTAATGTCCATTCGCAGTCCGCGCCGTTTAGGGTAGTAGAAAAATTTCTAAAAATCTGAAATTTAGGTCAGGGGTTCTTTCCCGGCACTAGTGGTCCTCGAAACTTTTTAGCCCGATTAGACCAAATATGTAGGGGTCAAAATGTCTATTTTGAAAAATGGATTTTTCGAGATTTTTGGCAATCTAGGCGAGTAGGGTGTCATTTTCCTCTAAATTTTGGACGCTGATTCCAATGAAATGGGTCCCAGAACGATTGGCACCCACTGGAAGAAGTTACGGGTCAAATTGGGTATTTCTTACCCATTTGGAATATGGGTTTTCAAGATTTTTGGTGATCTAGGCGTGTGGGGTCTCATTTTCCACTAAATTTTGGACGCTGTATCCAATTAAACGGGTCCCAGAAAAATTGGCACCAACCGGAAGAGGTTATGGGTCAAAATGGGTATCTATCTACCTACTACGAATGTGTTTTCGAAATTTCTGGTACCTAGACGTGTGGGTTATCATTTTCCACTAAATTTTGGACGCTGAATCCAATGAGACGGGTCCCAGGACGATTGGTGCCCTCTGGATGAGGCTATGGGTCAATATGGGTATGTATTACCAATTTTGAATAATGGATTTTCGAGATTTCTGGTACCTAGGCGTGTGGGGTATCATTTTCCACTAAATTTTGGACCCTGAATCGATTGGAATGGGTCCAGGACCCGCCATACCCACTGTTTTCTCCATTTTCCCCGTTTGAAAGAATTTGCAGCGTTTTATCCTAAATGATCCAAGACATATTCGTCTTTCCAGGACTACTTGAATAATCTCAAACCTGAACCCACCTTGTCTCCCAAAATGATTGGATACATCATTGAGAAGATTATTTCTCCTGTGAAGGCGAACGAGAGGCCGATCAAAATGCTCAATAGAATCGGGTCTGTGAGAAGATCCAAATCGAACAACTTGACGACTATGGCCCAACATCCAGAGTTTTCCTGCTTTTGCGCGTTGACTTCCTCTTCAGGCTTCTTTTCTTCATTTTCTTCTACTCTCCTGTGTATTAGCGCTTCAGTCGTTCATTGATTATCATTCAATACCTAGGTAATTTGTCCTTTTGTAATTTGCTGGATCGCCAAACATTTTTCACAATTATCTTTCAGATGTAAAGTTTGTATGGGTTGCAATATGATTGACACCTGATTTGAGCAGTTTATCCTCTACATCTTGGTCAATTCTTGGGGTGTCGCCGTTCTTTTCGATGGGTTTCAACTCTTTTCCTTCTTCCCTTGAATTGCCTGTTGAAGTAAAGAAGAAGAAATTATTTAAGAAAATATATACCCAAACTGCATGGGCGCAATAACAGGCAAATTTCCATTGCTCAACTGTAAAAGCATGAGTTCCTATGAAGATAATTGTTAACTTTAATCCTTCGCAGCTGATGATTCATTTTTTTTGCTGCTAAGTTCACTTATCCTAGGCCATTTTTGGTTAGTTATTCCATGAATAATCAACCTGTGTTTTCATGCAAAATGTCAATCATTCCGATTTGGGCCAAAAATATTTCTGGACGTTTCAAGGTGTCTAGATCAAAATAAGCAAATGTCTGTCCGCCGTCCTTGCCGATTTTGGTTGTGGAAAATTTTCTAAAAATCTGAAATTTGAGTCAGGGACCCGTTTCTGGCTCTAGTTGGTCCTCAAAACATTTCACCCCGATCGGACCAAATTTGGGCGGAGTAGGGGTCAAAATGTGTATTTTGAAAAATGGATTTTTGTGATTTTTGGCAACCTAGGTGTGCGGGCTATCATTTTCCACTAAATTTTGGACGCTGAATCCAAGGAAATGGGCACTAGAAGAGGTTATGGGCGCTGAATCGATTGAAATGAATGTCCATGCGCCTGGTCCGAGGGATTAACAACCCCTGTGATTTACTAATAAACAAATTTTGTGATTCATTTGTGTGAATTTCTTCTATCATACTTGCGTGTTTCAGCCTCTCACTCAAATTTTGGTCATGTTTTGAGCACCACTATTTTTCTTGTTCAATACTCACCATATGAGCAGATCTCAAACAAGGTTTAACCATAGACCATAACGGCCCTTGGTCAAATGCACCCAACCTAAGGGGCCCTTGCAAGCAAAAGCTTCTGTCGTTGCTGCTCCTGCAGCAGATTTCTCAACTAGTATGCTTTTCCATATTTATTTAGATGTTATCACAAGTAAATACGGCTCAAATGTCCTGCTTTGTCTCAATACTGCCTAGGAAGAAAGGGATAAATTCATTTTACATTGGTAGTTCATTTCGTTTGGTTGTTCATTGATCAATTGATCATTCTCGACAGCTTTACAGGTGAAAATCGTACCACTTTTGGTTGGTTTTCACCCCGATCGGACCAAATTTGGGGGATATAGGAGTCAAAATGTGTTTTTCAAAAAATGAATTTTCGAGATTTTCGGCAATCAAGGCGTGTGGGGTATTATTTTCGACTGAATTTTGGACGCGGAATCAATGAAATGAGTCTCCATGTGCCTGATCCGAGGAATAACCAACCCTTGTGAATGAATTTGCAGCGTTTTTTTTTTTTTTTTTACAGGGGCCACTTGATTTTGATGCTTCCGTGGGAAGAACTCAACGCAGCCGTTATATAAAAGAAAATAATGATTTTCCGACGACCGACCTTCGTATTTATAGTGCCACCTGACGGGCTGGAGAAGTAGAGCTGCGGCAAAGACATTGAAAAGCAGACCAGACGTGATAAAGGCCGTTCCTCGAGCTCCGAAAAACAGTATTGCTTTGCTGAATACCTGCAAGGGGAAAGGGTTCTCAATCCAAATTTGATGGTACTCAGTTGTAGAAAGGCCGATCTTTTAAAAGATGTATGGATACGTTTATGTGATATGCGAAGCACTTACTATTGGCATGATGACGGATCCAACTCCTGCGATCATGAAAGCTAATCCAAACGCAAAGGTTCGCCTCTTAACGAAATAGGAGTTGAGGGCAAGTGAAAAAGCGCTATGCGAGATGCTGAAACCTATAGCTATAAAGACAAGAAAAAAGGTTATAATCCTTGCGAAGCTTAAAGAAATTATATAGGACTTTTAGTTCAGAAGAAGAGAGCGACTCAACAGTTGAGGATTCCGTAGAAAACCATAAACATCCACAGCTTGGTCGAAAAGCTGGCTATGAGAAGACCTGCTGCAACCAGCAGCGAGCCAATCATCGCATATAATCGGTAACCGAACAGCTTCACCAACGGTCCATGGAATATTCCTGAAGGCAAGATGGATAGAATAATTTAAAGTATTCCAAAATACCTTTTGGACTTGCAAAACGGTTGAACACCCACCAAATACAAAGCCTGCGCCTGAGTTGACGCTGATTATGCTGCTGATTTCCGGACCGGTCATGTTCAGTTCGTCGAATATAGGTCGGAACAGAAGGCCGAAATTTTGAAGGGCTGGGTACATCAGAAACTGAAAATGTGACAAATTGGCCCTTATTCGTCAAATATGGCAGTCAAATGTATCATATTATGACAGAAGTAAGGGAGAACTGATACTTACCCCTGATACAGCTGTGGCAAGTATCACCATGTACCCCCATCCGCCATCTGGAGGGACTTTCTTCCTCGACTCAGCCATGGATGAAAATCTGTAATGGATCGCCCATAATCGAACTCTTATAACGAATAATTATTACAGTAAGCGAAACTTAGCAGATGAATAACTTTGAATTTTGGTAGGTTATTCCTTGAATAATCAACCTATGTTTTCACGCAAAAGATCAAACTCTCCGATTCGGCCCAAAATTGTATTCTGGGCGTTTCAAGGAGTCTAGATCAGAAAAGTCAAATGTCCGTCCGCACCGTTTTTGGTAGTAGAACGTTTTCTAAAAATCTGAAATTTTGGTCAGGGACCCGTTTCTGGCTCTAGTTGGTCCTCAAAGTTGTTCTACCCAATCGGACCAAAATTGGGGGTAGTAGGGGTCAAAATGTGTTTTTTGAAAAATGGGTTTTCGAAATTTTCGACGATTTAGGCGAGTGGGGTATCATTTTCCACTAAATTTTGGACGCCGAATCGATTGGAATGAATCTCCATGCGCCTGGTCCGAGGAATAACCAACCCCTTTAATTTGGAGAATATTTTTTATTCCTTTGAATCAATTTACCCCCTAATGAGGGTTGCCCTCGTCTGTACTGCTTCTGCCGTAACTGGGGCCATTTTGACAACTTTATTTCTAAGTATAGCTAATACAAATTCAATAAAAATTAGATGCCAAAAAACTAATTTCTTCTTTATCGAGGACGCATGGGACGTGTCACCATTCGATTTAGCCTAAAAAATGCAAACTTTAGCGATATCAAACAAATTTTTAAAATGAAAAATGATGATTTTCACGTAAGAAATCCTCGTTTTTTCACATTTCAAGGCCATTTTCTCCCGAAACTTTCCTTTAAACACATTTTTTTCTTAAACCATTGGATGGCTGAGATTCTGGGCAAGTTTTTGGCCGAGGAGTCCTCGCAGAAAAACATCCGTTCTAATAGGGAAAAATGCTGCAAATTCATTCACAGGGGTTGGTTATTCCTCGGACCAGGCGCATGGAGACTAATTTACAATCGATTTAGCGTCCAAAGTTTAGTGGAAAATAATACCCCACACGCCTAGGTACCAGAAATCTCAAAATCCCACTTTCGAAATGGGTAGATAAGTACCCATTTTGGCCCATGACCACTTCCAGTGGGTGCAAATTGTTCCGAGACCCATTTTATTGGCTTCAGTGTCCAAAATGTTGTCGGAAATGATACTGTTTGCAAGATTTCTGGTACCTCGGCATGTGCGGTATCATTTTCCACTCAATTTTGGACGCTGAATCCAATGAAATGGGTCCCAGAACTTTGGCGTTCTCCGGGTGAGGTTATGTGTCAAAATGGGTGCCTATCTACCCATTTCGAATGTGTTTTCGAGATTCCTGGCACCTAGATATGTGGGGTATCATTTTCTACTAAATTTGGACCCTAAATCGATTGGAATGGGTCCGGAACCCGCCACACCCACTGTTTCCCCCATTTTCCCCATGTTGATGAAATGAGTCTTCATGCGCCAGGTCCGAGGAACAACTAACCCGTGTGAAAGAATTTGCAGCGTTTTTGAACAAATTGCAGCATAGTAAGGGCTCAAGTCAATTACTTTCAACCCCTTTTACCTGATGTTGCTGAAGAGAAACGGGACAAACTTGAATTCCCAAGTAAGAACTGCCTAAACTGTTGTTACATATACAGCGAGTTGATTGTCCAGTTATTAAAAGGATCCACAACGAGCCACTTCAAACGCGGAATAGATACTGATGAAGACCGCAAATTCATTTGTGAAGAGTCGCGTGTTCCCACACATCCCCCCGCTTTATATTTTTTTTTTCTCTTTTTTTTCTTATGTGACGTGTAGTTACACAACTCAAAGCTTCCGAGATCATTTGGAGCCGGACGATAATAACACAGACCCAGCCATGAGAGTACAACCAAGGCTACTTGCGGACGAGCTTTCAGGGTCGTCGCTAATATTTAACTTATTTCCAGCGTGATATTTTAGCGTTTTGATAGCGAATTTAGGCCCAAATTGGATCAATGTGCTCGTTTTTAAACTCTGAGTTTTTAAAAATGGTATTTCTTTCCATTTATTTAACTCCAGTCGGACATTTATGACGCATTATATCGTTACATTGAAGTCCTCAAGATCTTATTCATTTTGGTTGGGTATTTCTTGAATAATCAACCTATGTTTTCATGCAATAGGTCTATTTATTCTGGGCGTTTCAAAGTGTCTAGATTTAAAAAAATAAATAAAAACGCTGCAAATTCTTTTACAGGGGTTGGTTATTCCTCGAACCAGGCGCATGGGGACTCATTTCTTCAACATGGGGGGAAAATGGGGAAATAACGGATATGGCGGGTCCCGGACCCATTTTAATCGATTCAGCGTCCAAAATTTAGTGGAGATTGATACCCCACACGCCTATACCGCCAAAAATCTCGAAAATCCATTTATCAAAATACATATTTTGAACCCTACCCCGCCCGAATTTGGTTTGATTGGGCTGAAAAGTTTTGAGGACCGACTAGAGCCGGGAACAGATCCCTGACCAAAATTTCAGATTTTTAGAAAATTTGTCTACAACCAATGCGCGGACGGCGGACGGTCATTTAACATTAAATATGTTTTTATGAAAAGTGGATTTTCGAGATTTTTGGCGATCTAGGCGTGTGGGTTGTCATCTTCCACTAAATTTTTGACGCTGAATCCAATGAAATGGGTCCGGTACCCACTACACCCCCCCCCCCCCATTTGTTCCCCATGTTCGACATTTTCGACGACTTTGGCATGTGGGGTATCCTTTTCCACAAATTTTTAGATGCTGAATCGATTGGAACGAGTCTCCATGCTCGTGATCCGAGTAATAACCAACCCCTATGTAAGAATTTGCAGCGTTTCAAACCCCGAGTTTTCAAAAATGGTATTTCTTCCCATTTATTTAACTCCAGGCTGACTTTTATGGCGCATTATATCGTTATATTGAAGTTCTCAAGATCTTATTCATTTTTGAGCAAACTTCAATTCATAATCGCTCGAATCTCGAGACTTTTCCTACAGTATGAATATCTCCATTTAACTGAGTACAGTATCAGGTAGTAGGAAGCCTCCTCGCTCTTGAAATGCGATAAAAGAGGAAACATAGGAGATAGCGAGCTAAACGAGATGATGAAAGCGTAGGCAACAACCCGCAATACAGGAAAGCCATCTATATTGCTGCCTACGTTGACCCACTTCGATAAGTCTTCAATTCGTCAATCAAATTTATTTGCTGGTGCCTCTACTTAGGTCTCTCGTCACAGGTCTTAAAATAATAAGCCATCATCTTGAATTCCTTCTAGTGTGGTAGAATTCCAAAATACCAACTGCATAATATTGACAATGCTACATTATCCAGTCAAGTTGTCGAAAACATTCGGTTTGTTATACTCTAAAAACGCTGCAAATTCTAATGCAAAATGATACCCTACACGCCTAGTACCAGAAATCTCGAAAACACATATTCGAAACCGGTAGATAGACACCCATTTTGACCCATGACCTCTTTCAGTAGGCACAAACGGTTCTGGGACCCGTCTCATTGGATTCAGCATCAAAAATTTAGTGGAAAATGATACCCCCTGGCCTAGATCGCCAAAAATCTCGAAAATCCATTTTTCAAAAAACAAAATTTGACCCCTACCCCGCCCAAATTTTTTCAAATCGGGCTGAAAAGTTCCGAGGACCAACTAGAGCCGGAAACGGGTCCCTGGCCAAAATTACAGATTTTTGGAAAATTGTGTACTACCAATGTCGGCGTGGAAAAATGGGTTTTCGAGATTTTTGGCAACCTAGGCGTGTAGGGTATCATTTTCGACTAAAGTTTGGACGCTGAATCCAATGGAATGAGCCCCAGAATGATTGGCACCCACCGGAAGAAGTTATGGGTCAAAATGGGTATCTATCTACCCATTTTGGATGTGTTGTCGAGATATCTGCTACCTAAGCGTGTGGGGTATCATTTTCCACTAAATTTTGGACGCTGAATCGATTGGAATGGGTCCGGGACCCGCCACACCCACTTTTTATCCCATTTTGCCCATGTTGAAGAAATTCAATGAATAATCAACCAATATGCAGCTGAAATAAAGTAAAGGTATTTTAGCCTGGAATTTGCGTATAAGTACCATTAATATGGTGTCAGTGGGAGACTTGGAACTCAAATAAAGGTACATCAGGTATCTAGTATATAATGTTTTTTTGGGAATGCCAGTCTACGTTGACATTTGGCCAAGCTACCTTCTCTCTGTGGTATGGTAAGTATATTGTAACGATTTATGTTCTTAGTAAATAATTTATTAACAATTCTTCACGTGAGTACATACACTGTTCACATTCGCGCATTTACACAATGACAGAATCACAATACACGGTTGTAACGCGGTTGTCACACTATTTATCACGCGGCACGGCACAATTTATAACCCGAGAAGCGTCTATATCGGGACTCCGAATTGAACTGAACTTGGCGGCGTTTCTGGGCTCGTTTTTATACCTGCGGCCCGGTCGAGAACGTTCCGGGACGAACGGGGAGGTTCTCGAATGTTCAGAATGGTCCCTTAGCCTTCCACAGGTCGCCGACCTTGCGACGCCAGTAGCCCATTTGACCGGCGCCAGTGTGAGCTCGCAACACTGCCCCCTCCTTAGAATTGTTCTGTCCCAGAACAATCTTGGGCATCTGTTCATCACAGGGTTCATGTCGATAGCGGCATTTATCACCATTCTTGCAGCTGCCTTGGCGGTAGAAATAGCAGTCCACAGTCTTCACATCAGTTCTTCCATGAGGATTCCAGGTACACACCCGCACCTCAATCTGGGTCCCTTGGAAAATGAACTCCAACATGTTACGGACTATCCTCCAATCCAATTGGTCCAAGCCACAACCAATCTTGGGTATTGCCAATTTCTTCATTCCCTGCTTAATGAGCAGCTTCTTCAGGACAAGTAGCGCATCCCAAAGAGTCCTGTAGGTTGGCTTCTGGTGGGAAGACTGTTTTGTCACTAGATAGACTATCAGCTGGTTGGCTATCCTCAGTGACAACGTTTTTCCAATGCGTGGATTTTGCCGCTGTAACTGGTCGACATTACCATATTTCTTCTTGAATATTTCGGCAATTCCTCTCGACATTTTGAGGTCGGCAGCTACACAGTGTGCTAGCGCATAATCTTTTCCAACGTCAAAAAGGTTCTCATGCACTTCGTTGGTGACTCCAAATCTCGCTTTGCTAGTCCCTCCATAGTTCTTCATGAACATGTTGAACTCCAGGGTTGCTGGGTCTTCTATACTTGATGGTGTAGTCACTGTCCTCGATAGGTCTTCCTGCGTCGAACTGCCCACGAATGCTGCCAGCCGATTATGATGTACCACTCGCGGTTTCCCTCTTGGAGTTCTTCGAATCCTGTAGATGACATCGTTGATTCTTTTCATGATTTCGTAGGGTCCTTCCCAATCCTTCTGGAGTTTCGGTGATAGTCCTCGCTTCCGACGCGGATTGTAGAACCAGACAAGATCGCCTGCTTGGAAACCCACCTCAGTTGCCTTTATGTCGTATCGAGTCTTCATCCGGTCACTGGCTATTTGCAAATGGCCCCGGACTTTCTCATGGATATACTGGAGCTTGGATTTTAGAACGCTGACATAGTCCTCCCCAGCTACATCATCTCCAGGTTTGCTCCCAAACTCCAGGTCGCACGGTAGTCTTATCTCCCTTCCAAACATTACCGATGCAGGAGTCTCTCCAGTTGTTTCTTGTACCGCTGATCTGTAGGCCAAGGCAAACAGATGCAGGTATTGGTCCCAGTCTTTCTGGTGGTCAGAGACCACTTTTGCCAAGTATTTCCCAGTTGTCCGATTCATTCTCTCCACCAGGCCATCCGACTGTGGGTGTAATGCTGTAGTCCTGGTTTTACGAATGCCCAACAACCTGCAAACTTCCTGGAATACGGAAGATTCAAAGTTTCTCCCCTGGTCAGAATGCAACTCCAAAGGCATCCCAAATCGACAGAAGAACTCTTTAACCAAGACATCAGCGACGGTGGCAGCTTCTTGATTTGGCAATGCATAAGCCTCCATCCACTTGGTGAAATAGTCCATGGCCACCAAGATGTATCTGTTCCCTTTGTCGCTTTCTGGGAAAGGCCCTGCTATGTCGATGGCCACTCTTTCCATTGGGCTTCCCACATTGTACTGCCGCATCTTTGCCCTTGGTTTCACAATTGGTCCCTGCACGGCATTGCACAGCAAACACTTCTTGCACCAATCTTTGACAGATTGTTTGCTATCTACCCAGTAAAAACGCTCTCTAACCTTCTGTAGCGTTTTCGTGATGCCAAAATGTCCTCCTGATGTTCCATCATGAAGATGCTCTAAAACCAAGGGAACCAACTTTTGTGGGACGATGATCTGCGTCCTTGTCTCGGTGCCATCATCATTCTCCAGGCGACGTTTCAGGATTCCGTCTTCCAGACTGATAGAGTTCCACTGCGCCCAATAGGTTTTTATAGTTGGGCTACGATGACTAATTTCTTGCCAACTGGGTCTCCTGTTGGTTCTCTTCCAATCCAGAAGATCCCTTAGCTCCTGGTCTTCTGCTTGCCGCTCCTGCAAGTGCTCTGGCTGCCACTCACCCAGGATAATTCTCGTCCTCCGTAGGTGTTCTTCTTGCTGGTCCGGTCTTGAGCTGTGGCCGCAGTTGTCCAGAATAGGTCTCCTCTTCTTGCCCGTCTTGTAACTGTGAGAGGACTCCCCCAATTGCCAGCATCTGAGTTGTCGTTTGAGGTCCTCCCAATCGGGCTCTTGCTTCAAACGCCTTAGTACCCTCTCCACGATGTCCTCTTCTTCTTCCACTACCTGTCTCAGACGTGCTCCGCTCCGGTGAGAGGCTTGCTTCGCAGCCTCAAATTCCAAAGCATGCGCCAGGGCATCGCACAAGGTCTTTGGGCGTGCGAGTCTCAATGCTTGCTGAGTTTCACTGTCCCTGATTCCATCTACGAAAGTCTGGACAGCGAGCTGCTCCAAAAAGTCATCAGGCGCTGTAGGGTAAGCCAGTCTCACCAGTCTTGCAATGTCCGCTTCAAATTCCTGTAGCGTCTCGGTGGCCCTCTGGTTCCTGTCGTTTATCTGCACACGGTAGACTTGTTGTAGATGAGCATCTCCGTATCTCATATCCAACCTTGCTGTCAGTAATTCATAATTGTTCTGATGGCCAGCCGGTATTGTCTGGAGAATGTTCAAGGCTTCTCCACGCAATGCAACTATTAGAGCTGTTGCTTTGTCATGTTCGAGCCATCCATTTGCAGCAGCTGCAGCTTCAAATTGTCTCTTGTATGTTGACCAGGGTACCTTCCCATCAAATGTAGGCGGTTTAATTTTATTTCCTCTGGCTCCTATAAACCGCTCTTCGTTGCCACTGTTGAAGCTGGCTTCTGCTGGTATATCCATGTGCCTCAACTTTCCTTGAATGGTTCTCTCTAGTGCCAGAACCTCATTTTTGACTCCATCTTGAATTTTCCTTTCAATTTCGTCTCTAACCTGAGAGATCTTATCATCAAATGCAGAGATCTTATTGTCAACTGTGTTGATCTTATCGTCAACTGTGTTGGACAATGAATTCAAATTGTCCTCCAGTCTGACTACATCAGTTTTTATGTGGGCAACATCACTCACTATTTTATCCATATGACTCACCAAATTCTCTTCCAGTTTTCTGGTGTTCTCTTCGATTCTTTTAGAATTCTCTTCCATTTTTCGTGAGTTTTCTTCAATCAGTTGTCTAGAATTCTCTTCGATTCTTTTAGAATTCTCTTCCATTTTTCTTGAATTTTCTTCGAACAGTTGTCTAGAATTCTCTTCCATTCTTTTAGAATTCTCTTCCATTTTTCTTGAGTTTTCTTCGAACAGTTGTCTAGAATTCTCTTCGATTCTTTTAGAATTCTCTTCAATTTTTCTGGTGAGATCATCCACAAAGTCAAAGTTGTCTGGGTCGTGACCTTCTTCAACCAAGTTCTCCTTAAGTCGTAGGCGTAGATCTGCTTTTGTTCCACCAGTAGGTAAGCCGCGCTCTTCCAGCTCTTCCTTCAGCTGTTTAACTTTCAAATCGGTCAACTTCATTTTGTTCGTTTTTAAGAGTTCAAACGCGCAGTAACACACTAAAGTCACTATAACACTTTATAACTACTGTAAAACACTGTAACACTTTATCACTATAACACTAATTATTGTAATCCCACTTCTGACACCAATTGTAACGATTTATGTTCTTAGTAAATAATTTATTAACAATTCTTCACGTGAGTACATACACTGTTCACATTCGCGCATTTACACAATGACAGAATCACAATACACGGTTGTAACGCGGTTGTCACACTATTTATCACGCGGCACGGCACAATTTATAACCCGAGAAGCGTCTATATCGGGACTCCGAATTGAACTGAACTTGGCGGCGTTTCTGGGCTCGTTTTTATACCTGCGGCCCGGTCGAGAACGTTCCGGGACGAACGGGGAGGTTCTCGAATGTTCAGAATGGTCCCTTAGCCTTCCACAGGTCGCCGACCTTGCGACGCCAGTAGCCCATTTGACCGGCGCCAGTGTGAGCTCGCAACACTATTATGATATAGTTTGTCAACTGGCAATCCAATAGAAAAATATAGTACCTACAAATGAGGTGACATCTTTCATTATGCAATACCTTGACACCTCGATGGTTGGAGTGAAAGATCTTCACATTTTTTCTGACGGTTCTGGATCACAAAATAAAAATCACACTCTTCTGCGAGCTATGTCAGCTTTGGTCTCATTGGGAAAATTTAGAACAATCAACCAATACTTCCCAATAAGAGGACACACATTCTTGCCTTGCGACAGAGATTTTGCTGTTCTGAAGAGAAAGATCAAGAAATGTGACAGGATATACACTCTTAAACAGTGTATTGAACTCATCATTGAGTCAAGTCCTAAAGACTCATTTATTGTTGAAATTCCAAATTCTGAGAACATTATTGATTTTAAAAGTTGGTGGCCAAAGTTCTACAAAAAAAATATGCTGTCGATTGAAACAATGGGGAGACATGTCCCTAGAGAAGATAAAGTGAATTTGAAGATCAGCAAGTTCATGCAATTCACGCATTCAAATTCTAATGAAGGAACTGTTTCAGCTCATCGCTATATTGATGGGCTTGAGAGCCACACTTTTCGCTTACGGAACACATATTCAGATGTTATCACTCTCCCAGACGCAGTAGCCTACCCAGAAGGATTTATTCCCATACTCCACACCAAAATAAGTGATATTAAGAAGCTCAAGGACTACCTACCAAATGAAGAAGAAATACAGGACTTTTATAATGAAATATTTGCTTGGCCAACCTGTGAAAGAGAACCTCTTGCCAATAATGATGATTAAAGTAGCAAAAAGGAACTTTAATTCCCATTGAAATTAATCTAATATGTTTTTTAATTTTTATTTCTATCATACTTTTTATTTCTATCTACGAAATACACTATAAATTCATATATAAAACTCAGTTTCATTGGAGAAATAACCCAACTTACAATGGTAAAGATAGTTTATTGCAGAAACAACATAAGTCAAATACTTTTAAACTACCATAACACCACTTATATTTCAATATTTTTTCTGGCTTTCATATTCATTCAATCCAAGCAACCTAGAGTTATGATATACATTTTTTTCAAATTTTTATTTTGATGGGTTCATAGTCTATTCAGTTTTTACTGATTTCCCAAAAGTTGATGATTGGTGACTTATGTTGTTTCTGAAATAAACTATTCAATTGACGTTGAAGTCCTAGTTCGATTTCCGAATAGGTTGATATACGTCCTTATTGTTTTTATTTTGGAATAGGTACTTTATTGTTTTTATTAGCAATATTTGGTTCGGTTTTGATGGCAGTTAACGGTTTCTTCTGGCCAACGGTCGGGCAGGTGCCCTTACCTTCCTCATGACGAAAGATGAAGAAGGGATAATCGATTAAACTTTGTTGCGTCACAATATCGACCTCCTTCTCTGTGAGAGGGAGTGACGAGTAGGAAAATTAAGAAAAAATTGTCAGGACGTTGATGAGGTTTTGTGTTGAGGCCGTAATTTTTGGAGATTGTGTAGACGGATGATTACCATCTGACAACGAACAATTTGACAAGAACGGTTCTCAAAACTGACGAATGAGAAATTCGTCGAAAAAACCGCAACCGGCGGCCTTTGCCACCGATCACTCGGTCGTTGCCGGCAGGTGGGGAAGATGGGGATCGTAGGACGCCGGTCCGAGCGGCGGGGAGGGGATGATGACGTAAGAGGCGGGTCGGAGTGGGAAAACAGGGCTGGCGGCAGGAGGGAATATTTCCCTCTTCCTCGAACCGACGGGGGGCGAGGGAGTGACCCGCCGGACGAAATCGCACTCCGCCGTCACATGTCCCGGTCCCACCTACCGTAAAGGCCTCGTCACTTCCTCAGTAACAATCTGGCTAATCAATATTTGTTTAACTTCTCAAATTTTCGATTATTTGTATATCGAACAAATCGATTAATCGACCAAAAAACATCTCAATAAATATTACGGTTTCAAAGGGCAACGGCTGAGAAAATCATGTTATTACTGAATATACAGTTTTGGACCACAAAAACTCACATCATTACTGGAAGAAGAGAAATTCACACAAAAAGTCAATCATGTTTTTATCATGCAAAAAGTCAATCTCTCCAATTCGTCCCAAAAAAAATTTTCTGGGCGTTTCAAGGGGTTTAAATCAAAATTAGCAATGTCCGTCCGCCGTCCACGACGATTTTGGTAAAAGAATATTTTCTAAAAATCTAAAATTTGGGTCAGTAGTCCGTTCACGGATCTAGTTAGTCCTCGAAACGTTTCAGCCCGATAGGACCAAATTTGGGCGGGGTAGGGGTCGAAATTTGTATTTTGAAAAATGGATTTTTGAGATTTTTTGCAATCAAGGCGTGTGGGGTATCAATTTGCTAAATTTTGGACGCTGAATCCAATGATATAGGACCGGGAACGATTGGCGACCTCTGGATGAGGTAATGGATCAAATGGGTGGCTTTCTACCCATTTCGAATGTGTTTTCGAGATTTTCGGTACCTAGGCGTGTGGGGTATCATTTTCCACTAAATTTTGGACCCTGAATCGATTGGAATGGGTCCGGAACAGCCATACCCAGTGTTTCCCTATTTCCCCCATGTTGAAGATATGAGTCTCTATGTGCCTGGTCCAATGAATAACCAACCCGTGTGTAAGAATTTGCAGATTTTTCATCAAAAATTTCAGAAGTGTTTAATATTTTCAAAAAGTAGGAATTCGAGGATGAATAAAAATTATGTACTTTCCTGCTAATGACTCTATTGCCCAGCATTATCATTCTGTGAAATAAATATCTACTTAAGAAACGTTCGTTCTATTAGAAAAAAAACCACAAATTGGCTGGAATAATACGTTTATCAAGTGAGGATGTCAGCTTTCCGATAATATCAACACGATTAATTTTTCTCCCTTCAATTTTCATAGTTCTTTGAAAACATAATAAAACAAACTTTATTGGATTTTGATTTTTTCGCAGCACAGTTACCATTTTGGGCTAGGATATAACACGACCACAGAGACGAAGGCCTAACTGGAGTTGGTGTTGAACGAAAAGGTCACAAAACTCAGTGGGCGTTGTTTAGCGAATCCAGAACATCTTCGTGCCATTTCCTTCCGAACTGTGAAGCCTCTGCCTCGTCTCGAGGCTCATTACCAACAAACAAAAGGACTAGTATGTTCATGTGTTCCAAATGAATAGCCACAGTCCCCAAGATTTCAGACCATTCAGTTGTTCTGGGACTTTTTCACAAGGGTCTTTTTCCTGAGTGGTACACATGATTAGTACCTAGGATACAAGGAGGTGGGGGAAATGAGTACACATTAATCGCGGAGTCTTGGAGGTATATAATTTTATAATAAATTAAAAACGCTGCAAATTCTTTCATAGGGGTTAGTTATTCCTCGGACCAGGCGCATGGAGACTCATTTTAATCGATTTAGCATCCATTCAGCGTCTTTCGGTGGGTTCCAATCGTTCTGGGACCCACCTCATTGGATTCAGCGTCCAAAATTTAGTGGAAAATGATACCCCACACGCCTAGATTGCCAAAAATCCCGAAAGTCCATCTTTCGAAATACACATATTGACCCCCACCTCCCCCAAATTTTGCCCGATTGGGTTAAAAAGTTTTGAGGACCAACTAGAGCCGGGAACGGACCCCTGACCCAAATTTGTGATTTTTAGAAAATTTTCTACTATTTGCATAAAAACAGGATTATTCAAGGAATAACAGCAATAATAATAAATTGTAAATTCATAATATTTGAAGTTGGAACTTTTTGTAACTGGAATATTGTAGTGAATATAGTGAATGTGTAGGTATAGTGTTGTAAATCACAGAATTTCACGTTAGGGTGGTATTTTTGTGGGCTTTTGAGTAATGTTTTGTGGATATGAGCACATAAATGCCTCGTTTCGGGAAGTGAGTTCCGTTTAGGAGTCACAAAGTCACAACGAGTTGTCACTGAAAGTCAAGTTTATTGGAAATGAGCGATTTTGAAGGGGTTTTTGGAAAGGCCGACGAGAGAAGAGGCCTCTGAAAGGTGTGAAACGAGAGAGGGAACGAGGGAGAAACGAGAAAAGGGCGACGAGACGGGTGACGAGGGACCTTTGGAGGGGGGCGGTTGGCTGCCCTGGGCGAGCCGAGCCTCGTGCCAGTAGGGGCGATCTTCTCTGTGCCGTCATGTACGGGCCAATCCGCCATGGCCGCCAACCACGCAGTAACGAGCTCTCGCCAATAATCCGCTCAAAAGGTAATTAAAACCGTATTTTTTCGCCCAAAAACCCTTCGAAAACTTTCGGCCACTCGCGCTCCTGTCGGTGATAGCATTTTCCACGTGAAATTCGCCCCAAAAATGGTTCAAATGTTACAAAAACTCGCAACTCGGCGAACACGAAGCACGTCACCTTGCCCCTACCCTGTCGAGTAATGGCGGCCAGGCAGTCAATTTTCCTGGCCTCATCTTCAGCTTGCCCGTTTCTCGTCCTCATTTCCAAAAATCCAACTGAAAACAGTTGCCCTGTACTCACTTTTCTCCCCCAGCAACCAATTTGGTGTTTCCCTCGTCACCAGTCGTCACTCCTGCCTCCTCACTCTGCCTCTCCAGTCGTTGACCATGAAAATGACCACATAAATCCTATTTACCTGCATCATAGCAATGATCTTCCATGGTTATCACCAAAACAACCTAAAGCTGAGCTTAACTTCACCTTTCTCCTGGCCACACTACCAAAAAAAGATCATTTTTGTGCCAAAGAGCCAGCTTCATCAATTCGACTCACCAATAATCCGCTGAATTTTTCTAAAATTTATCCAACCTGCTGCTTCGTCTTTGGTTACGGTGAGGTTTTCTCGAATTACATTGAGATTTTGTCCAATTTTAACTATTAGTTAGTAGTCTTGTCCTGAATTGTGAATTATCTTGGGCGCGTGCCGATCGCTATTACCGTTATTATTACTTGTGGACGTGCTTTGGTTAGCGAGGGTTACTTAAGGCCACCAACTTTGATTTTGATGAGTTCAGAAGTCCAAATATCAAGGAGCACGCCCCAAAACTGGACGAAATTCCCTTGTTTAGCCTAATGCATGCCTTAGTTTGCTTATCCCATCAAAACACATCAACGTCAAGCTTAAGCACGTGCTGTGGAAACGCGTCATATTTAGGCTTTAGGGGAGGTTTGAAGGGTGTTTTCTTGGTATTCGAGAATCCAAGGAACCCATATATTGGTCTTGTAAACCGTTGTTGCCTATTTTTGCCGTTACCATGATCCCTCATGGTTCATAGGCCTTCTTGATTTTCATAAGAATTCCTGTGCGTTTTATCTGATTACTCCCTCATCCAGGGTGACATTTCGTAGGCCACCTTGGCTTTCCTGGCATGTATCATGTGTCCTACTCTTGATGGCCTATGCCTTCCTCTATTGGTGGTGGATCAGCCTTCCCTTACTTGCTGCTTTTTCGACAAGATTCATGAAACGACAGCTCAATGTCAGTGTTCCTTAGAGTCTCATTGGATTCAGCGTCCAAAAATGATAACCCCACACACCTAGATTATCCTAAATTCTCAAAAAACCCTGTCGAGTAATGGCGGCCAGGCAGTCAATTTTCCTGGCCTCATCTTCAGCTTGCCCGTTTCTCTTCCCGATTTCCAAAAATGCCACCAAAAACAGTTGCCCTGCACTCACTTTTCTCCCCCAGCAACCAATTTGGTGTTTCCCTCGTCACCAGTCATCACACCTGCCTCCTCACTCTGCCTCTCCAGTCGTTGACCATGAAAATGACCACATAAATCCTATTTACCTGCATCAAAGCAATGATCTTCCATGGTTATCACCTAAACAACCTGAAGCTGAGCCTAACTTCACTTTTTTCCTGGCCACACTACCAAAAAAAGATCATTTTTGTGCCAAAGAGCCAACTTCATCAATTCGACTCACCAATAATCCGCTAAATTTCTCTAAAATTTATCCAACCTGCTGCTTCGCCTTTGGTTACGGTGAGGTTTTCTCGAATTGCATTGAGATTTAGTCCAATTTTAACTATTAGTTAGTAGTCTTGTCCTGAATTGTGAATTATCTTGGGCGCGTGCCGATCACTATTACCGTTATTATTACTTGTGGACATGCTTTGGTTAGCACGGGTTACTTATATTAATGAGTTCACTAGCCCAAATATCAAGGAGCACGCCCCAAAACAGGACGAAATTCCCTTGTTTAGCCTAATGCATGCCTATGTTCGCTTATCCCATCAAAACACATCAACGTCAAGCTTAAGCACGTGCTGTGGAAACGCGTCATATTTTGGCTTTGAGGTTTGAAGGGTATTTTTTTACTGTTTGAGAATCCAAGGGACCCATGTATTGGTCATCTAAACCGTTTGATGCCCATTTTTGCCATTATCATGATCCCTCATGGTTCATAGGCCTTCTTGATTATCATAAGAATTCCTATGCTTTTTATCTGATTACTCTCTCATCCAGGGTGGCATTTCGTAGGCCACATGGGCTCTCCTGGCATGTATCATGTGCCCTACTCTTGATGGCCTATGCTTTCCTTTATTGGTGATGGATCAGCCTGCCCTTAACCCACATTCGAAATAGGTATATGGGTACCCATTGTGACCCATTACCTCATCCAGAGGGCACCAATCGTTCCGGGACCCATTTCATTGGATTCAGAGTCCAAAATTTAGTGGAAAATGATACCCCACAGGCTTAGATCGCCAAAAATCAGGAAAACACATTTTCCGAATCACAAATATTGACCCTTAATTGGTTTTGATCCGGCCGAAACCTGAAAATCTTTAAATCCCCCTCAAAGTGCAGACGTAAATGGCCTATTTTAACCATTCTTAGTGGATCTAGTGTCCAATTTCGTGGAAATTAATACCCCACTAGTTCCTAGTTCCAAGTAAATCATGAAAATCAAGTTTCAAAAAACACATTTTCACCCCTAATTTATCCAAATTTCATTTAAAAATTGTCTCCATTATTTACTTAATGTTTTCCCTTTTAACAAGGTGCAGTGCTTCAACCTGCTGTAACCTACCCATTACAGCGTCACAGGAAAGGTTATGTTGCTCAAAATATTCCTATTAGGGGTTTGACACTTTAATTGGGAGGCGTATTCGTTCTATATTCTCTTCAACAACACTTGTCATTTATCAATTTATCCTCAAGATAAGTTGGCAATATCAATATGTACCTGTGCTTTGGACGATTTGGTTTCGGTTCTTTTTAAATTTACCCCGAAATTTTTTCCTTCTCAATAAAAAATTGACCGAAGAAAATTTAATTTTTATTTTTAAATGTATTTACCTAAAAAATTGTATATTTCGAAACACGACCCTAAAAAGTGAGTACAATAAAACCTTTTAACCAGCCGCCATAGTAAAATTAAAAACTAAGAATTAAAAAAATATTATTTAAACATTAATATTTAATCTCGCCAAACTTATATATTTTTTTCTAATAAAATCCAATTTAAGTACTTAAATAAAATAATTTAATAAAAACAAATTATTAAATGGAACAATATGATTATATAATATCTTTTAAATAAATTATTTCATATAAATAATCGAAACCTTCTAGACCCATGGAGATGGGTCCCAGGCCAATTGACGCCCATTGTTGGTGTGTATGGATTAAAATATGTATTTACCAATTTGTGATATCATTTTCCACTAATTTTTGGTCGCTGAATCCATTGAAATGGGTCCCGGAACGATTGGCGCCCTCTGGATGAGGTTATGGGTACCTATCTACCCATTTTGAATGTGTTTTCTAGATTTTTGCGGACCTATGCATGTGACGTATCATTTTCCACTAAATTTGAGCTGCTGAATCGATTGGAATAAGTCCTGGACAATCACTGTTCTCTCCACACTCATGCCATAAAGGAATAATGAACCATTGTTGGAACATTTTCAACGTTTTTAATCATTTCTGGTGATCTACTCTGGATATCCTGGCAACATGATTGGAGCCAGCAACGCCCCAAGTTGAGCCTGCATTTTATGGCGTCAATCAATTCAGTGTGTACCACTGAATCACACTTGAAATTCAAAATTCTGTCAATTTTGGTTGGTTATTCCTTGAATAATCTATGTATGTTTTTATGCAAAAAGATCCTCTCCGATTGGGCCCAAAAATTTTTTCTGGGCGTTTCAAGGGGTCTGGATCAAAAAAGTCAATTCGCCGTTCACCGTCCACGCTGTGTTTGGTAGTAGAAAATTTTCTATAAATCTGAAATTGGGGTCAGAGGTCCGTTCCCGGCTCTAGTTAGTTCTCGAAACTTTTCACCCTAACAGACCAAATTTGGGCGGGGTAGGGGTCAAAATGTGTATTTTGAAAAATGAGTTTTCGAGATTTCTAGTGTCTAGGTGTGTGGGGTATCATTTTCTATTAAATTTTGGACTCTGTATCCAATTAGACGGGTCTCGGAATGATTGGCGCTCTCTGGATGAGGTAATGGGTCAAAATGGGTACCTATCTACCCATTTCAAAAGGGTTTTCGAGATTTCTGATACCTTGGCGTGTGGGGTATCATTTTCCACTAAATTTTGGACGCTCAATCCAATGAAATGGGTCCCGGAGCGATTGGCGCCCTCTGGATGAGGTTATGAACGCTGAATCTACTTTTAAATTAGTCTTCATGCTGGTCCGAGGAATAACCAACCCCTATGTAAGAATTTTTTGCACAGCGTTTTGTTCAGTATTTCTCAGTAACCAATAACGAATGTGGTTAGTTACGAAAATTCCCTGAATCTTCCTTCAGGGCTAATTTGATCTGTGCGTGTTCGTCCGACTCATTATTAATGAGCCTTCTCGGCAGCACAATTCCCTGTTTTTCCTCCTCTGGAGCCGAAGGGGGCTTGAAGAGGTTGCATTGATCCCCTTCTACGACCATGCGTTGTGTTCCGACGTTACATCACCTTTCCGCGGTCGTACCCCCCCCCCCCCCCCCCCACCATCTCGTCAATTTCAGCGAAGATATTTCCGTCCTATTTATCGATTCAGCGCGCCAAATTCATCATTCTGATAGTCGGTTCTTCAGTATTGTGTTAGCAGCTTGCCGTCATGATAGGGAAGTAGGATGATTTCAGTTAGTTGAAATTGATGGCACTTCTTTTCAAAGCAATCTTATAATTTGGTTTGAGTGTTGACTTCATAGATATTGAGCTTTCGCTATGATAATGCTGCCTAATAAATTTGGATTCCTTTTTATTAACGGTGCAAATTCATTCACAGGGGTTGGTTATTCCTCGGACCAGGCGCATGGAGACTCATTTCAATCGATTCATTTTCCATAACCCCTTCTGGAGGGATCCAATCGTTCCAGAACCCATTTCATTGGACTCAGCGTCCAAAATTTAGTGGAAAATGATACCCCACACGCCTAGGTACCAGAAATCTCGAAAATCCATTTTTCGAAATACACATATGCACCCCTACCCCACCCAAATTTGGTCCAATCGGGCTGAAAAGTTTCGAGGACCAAATAGAGCCGGGAAAGGACCCCTGACCGAAATTTCAGATTCTTATAAAATTTCTTACCAAGGACGGCGTGGACGGCGGTCATACATTTCACTATTGGTGGGTAATTCCTTGAATAATCAATCTATGTTATCATGCAAAATGTCAATCTCCGATTCGGCCCAAAATTTTCTTCTGGACGATTCAAAGTGTCTAGATCAAAAACGCTGCAAATTCTTACACAGGGGTTGGTTATTCCTCGGACCAGGCGCATGGAGACTCATTTCTTCAACATGGGGAACTGGGGAAACAGTGGGTGCGGCGGGTCCCAGACCTATTGCAATCGATTCAGGATCCAGAATTTAGTAGAAAATGATACCCCACACGCCCAGGTACCGGAAATCTCGAAAACGCATATTCAAAATGGGTAATATATACCCAATTTGACCCATAACTTCTTCCAGAGGGTGCCAATCGTTCCGGGACCCACTTCATTGAAATTAGCGTCCAAGATTTAGCGGAAAATGATACCCCACACGCCTAGGTTCCAGAAATCTCAAAAACACATATTCAAAATGGGTAATATATACCCAATTTGACCCATAACTTCTTCCAGAGGGTGCCGATCGTTTTGGGACCCATTTCATTGGATTCAGCGTCCAAAATTTAGTGGAAAATGATACCCCACTTGCCTAAATCGCCCAAAATCTCGAAAATCCATTTTTCAAAAAACACATTTTGACCCCTACCCCGCCCAAATTTGGTCCGATCGGGCTGAAAAGCTTGGAGGACCGTCCTAGGCCGGGAACCCTGACCCAAATTTCAGATTTTTAGAAAATTTTCTACTACCAAAAACGGCGTGGACGGCGGACGGCGTACGGCGGACGGACATTGACCTTTTTTGATCAGGACATCATGAAACGTCCAGAAAAAAATTTTGAGCCGAATCGGAGAGGTTGACCATTTGCATGAAAACATAGGTTGATTATTCAAGGAATAACCAACCAAAAAGTCTAGTCCGTACACTGTCCGCCGTCCACGCGGTAATAGAAAATTTTAAAATGAAAAAAGTAGAAAATTTTCTATAAATCTGAAATTTGGGTCAGGGGTCTGTTCCTGGCTCTAGTTAGTCGTCGACTTTTCAGCCCGATGGGACCAAATTTGGGCGGGGTAGGGGTCAAAATGTGTATTTTGAAAAGTGGATTTTCCAGATTTTTGACGATCTAGGCGTGTGGGGTATCATTTCCCACAAAATTGTGGACCCAGAATCGATATACCAACCACAAAAAACACATTTGAGATCAGATCTTACCCCTGATACCCCCTCCCCCCCATCAATCTATCGCTGAACTCTTTCCCTTCATCTCGTGTCCTGCACTTCTGACTTAATCTGATCTACGTCACGTTGATTCCCCATAACACACAGGTGGCTGATGAATTATTTATTCACTACATGAATGATGCAATATCTTTTCAGGTTAGTCATTCAAGCTCCCTTGTTTATCGCCGTAGAACTCGTCCACACACTTGTGTTTACTATGTATTAACAGTTATTGACGATACGACGTGAATAAATCCCCCCAATGTATTCATTTAGGTATGTCCTAATTATAACCCTACTTATAAAATCCAAGATACGAACAAGTGGGGGTAACCTGCTGATAACGAAAGAAGCGACATCCCTTGGCATAAATGGTGGATATACATATTTTTTTAAATTGGTTATTTTCTGAATTATCTACCTATGTTTTCATGTAAAATGTCGATCTCTCCGATTGGGCTCAAAAAACATTTTCTCTGGACGTTTCAAGGTGTCTGATCAAAATTAGCATATGTCCGTCCACCGTCCGCGCCAATTTTGGCAGTAGAAAAATTTCTAAAAATCTGAAATTTGGATCAGGGACCCGTTACCGGCTTTAGTAGGTCCTCAAAACTTTTCAGCCTGATCGGGCTAATTTGGGTGAGGTAGGGGTCAAAATGTGTTTTTGAAAAATGGAGTTTCGATATTTTTGGCCATCTAGGCGTATTGGGTGTCATATTCCACTAAATTTATGAGGCTGAATCTAGAAAAAATGGGTCCCAGAACAATATGTACCCACCGGAAGAAATTATGGGTCAAAATGGGTGCCTATCTACCCATTTCGAATGTGTTTTCAAGATTTCTGGTACCTAGGCGTGTTGGGTATCATTTTCCCCTGAATTTTGGACTCCGAATCGATTGGAATGGGTCCGAGTCACTCCACACTCATTATTTTCCCCCATTTTCACCATGCTCTTGGTCCGAGGAATAACCAACCCCTGTGACTGAATTTGCAGCGTTTTTATTTGCAGTTATTATTTCTTAAAAGCCAATCGAGGCTTCGGGGAATGGCTGACCGCGCATATTCATTGTACAAAGCTAACCGTGGCCCGGTTTTGCCGTTCGTGAGAGTCGACACTATCCGTGGAATATTAGAATTTCATAGTAATTTCCCTCATGAATATACGAAAAACCTTCTGAGAAGAAGAATAAATTGCGTCCAATTTGGAGAGTATTCAACTTATTGGAGTAAAACGTCCTCGACCAATTAAATGTACATTTAAAATCCTGAAGTGTTATTGTTGGTTTTCCACCGTCCGGATGCAGTTATCGTGCTCAAAAAATGGAAGAAAAGAAGAAATTTTCTACATTATTATCACTATTTGGTTTTCAGTTAAAGTTTATGTTGACTAATTTTCAAGTCGTTCGCCTCAATCTGTGACAAATATTCGAGAAAATGTAGTTTCAATTTTTTCCCCCTTTTTTATTTTTAAATTTTTTTTTTTTTTTTTTTGAGGAAATTGAGTGGCGGGGTACATTTTTTGATTTTTTAGTATAATTTTTGTTGTTTGAAATTTATTGAATAATTCACCTGATTTTACACCCGATAACAGCCTTTTTGATTAACCCCAAAATTTGACAGTTTGCGTTTCAAGATGTCGGAATCGATGAGGCGAAATGTCCGTCAGCCTTCTACGCCGTTGTTGATAGTGGGCGATTTCCTAAAAATTTGGAAATTTGGTCAAAAACCTCTTCTTGGCTCAAGTTACTTCCCGAAACCTCTCTGCTCAATTAGCCCGCATTTGGGGAGGGCATGGGTGAAAATGTGTTTCCGAGACTTAGTGGGAACTAGGCACAAAGGCTATAATTTTGATTGGCTATTCCTTGAATAATCCCGAAAAATTTTTTCTGGGCGTCTCAAAGTGTCTAGATCAAAAAAGTCAAATGTCCGTCCGCCGTCCGCCCCGTTTTCGGTAGTAGAAAAATTTTCAAACAATCTGAAATTTAGATCAGGAGTACGTTTTTGGCTTTGTTGGCCCTCGAAACTTTTCAGCCCGATCGGACCAAATTTGGGCGGGGTTAGGGTCAAAATGTGTTTTTGGAAAAATGGATTTTGGAAATTTTTGGCGATCTAGGTGTGTTGGTGTATCATTTTCCTCTAAATTTTGGACCCTGAATCGATTGGAATGGTTCCGGAACCCGCCAAACCCACCGTTTTCTCCATATTGAAGAAATTAGTACCCATGCGCCGGGTCCTAGGATTTTGTTTGATATTTATTGAATAATCGACCGTTTTCACGCTCGAGGTTAGCTTTCCCGATTAACCCCAAAATTTGACAGTTTGCGTTTTGAGATGGCTGAATCAAAAAGGCGAAATGTTCGTCAACCACCTACGCCGTTTTTGGTGGTGGGAAATTTTCACGACGAACACCTCATGGGAGGGTATGGATGAAAATGTGTTTTTGAGACTTAGTGGGAACTGGGCACACAGGGTATCGTTTTTCACTAAATTTTGACCGCTAACCCATTGCGATGGGTCCCATTTGGTGCCCTCCAGAGATACGTACGGGTAAAATGAGGACCTAGCAATTTTGAAAGTGGGTTTTTGAGATTTGAGATTACCTGGGGTGTCAATTTCCTCTAAATTCGGGACTCTTAGTCAATTGCAGTGAGTCTGGGACGCTCCATACTCAATGTATTCCCGATACTCCTTCTTCAAGGGAAAAGTAACCATTGTGGAAGAATTCAGAGCGTTATTCTAACTTAGGTACGTACTCTGATGTCCCCTAGATGGGTTTTCTCCCCACTTTCTGTATGAATATTCCAGGTTTTGCTCATTTTCCAGATGGGTTTTCCTCCCATTTTTTGTATGAATATTCCAGGTTTTGCTCATTTTCCAGATGGGTTTTCCTCCCATTTTTTGTATGAATATTCCAGGTTTTGCTCATTTTCCGATAATTACATTCAACTTAAGGAACATACGCACTGATGAGATACAAATCCTGACAAATGTAGGTATATAGTAAAAACCAACTACCTGTATCTACAGGTGGATTTTTGGTCCCCTCTACTCGAGAATAGTATGTACGGCTATTTCTTAAGGATTCCTTTTGATCTTGTTTTTCCTAGTTCAATTAAATGTTTCAGAAAGTATGGACAAAAATGTAGACAAAATATGGCCATCATTGAACACTTTACCGACTGAACTGGATCAGCTAAGGATATTTTCCTCCAGCAATCACTACTGGTGGCTTTAAAGATTCTATTCCCTCCACGAGCGAGGAAGTAATCGGGGTAAATTACTCTGGAAGAATTAGTACCGTTTTTAAAATGTTTTCTGGGGCATTTAATCTGCATTTGGGTCAGTTCGTAAGGGGATTTGTGTCGATTTGGGTCCTCAGTCACGTAGTTGTGTTTTGTAGCGTCGTAAAGCGATGAGTTTCTTTCCAAAGGAGCTAATTTAGCTTGTTCTGTTATCTCAGGTGCCAACCTTGGAAAATGTTCTCGACCTCGTGCTCTCTTCTTTTGCTTACTAAGAGTTCGATGCTCGTTGCGATCCTTCCTCGTGAGAGCCAAGAAATCTGACGAGGGAAATGAGTCTGTTGGTGGTCGTAGGAAACAAAATGGTTTTGGTTTTTAACAAGGCTTGTTAGAAATGCGGTTGGTGATTCTTCATTCGAGGCTGTCGATGAATGGAATCTGAAACTGCGGAAATGTCGGTGATGTACCGTGAAGAGGACAACGCGTCATTACATTTCGGACTTGAATGGTTGTGTGAGAAGTAGGTTTACTTCGGTATGGTGACCATTCAAAAACACAAGGGTTGTTTAATCCTCGGACTAGAAGCACGGAGACTTATCCTAATCAATTCAGCGTCCAAAAATTGGTGGAAAATGATACCCCACATGCCTGGGTACCAGAAATCTAAAAAACACAATCAAAATGGGTAGATAGATATCCATTTTGACCCATAACCTCTTCCAGTGGGCTTTAATTGATCCGGGACCCGTCTCATTGGATTCAGCGTCCAAAATTTAGTCGAAAATGATACCCTACACGCTAGATCGCCGAAAATATCAAAAATCCATTTTTCGAAAAACACATTTTGACCCCTACGTCCCCCTAATATGGTCCGATCGGGCTAAAAAGTTTCAAGGACCATCTAAATCCGGAAATCTGACCAATATTTCATATTTTTAGAAAATATTCTACTAGCAAAATGTGCATGAACGGCGTCTTTTTCGAAAAAATTTCGAGATTTTTGGTGATCTAGGAGTGTAGAGTATCATTTTCCACTAATTTTTCGACATCATTTTCGATATAATTTTTAACTGTATTTTGGACGCTGAATCCAATGAAACAGGTCCGGGAACGGATCATTTTTTTTTATCCCAATCGGACCAAATTTAATGCGGGGTTTACTATAAATGAACTATTAGGGAAACGATTTTTCTTGACTTTTTGGGAACTAGAGACGGGGTGTATCAAATTATGGACGCTGAATCCATTGAAATGAGTCAAAATGGGATTTTTAAAGTGGGGTTATGAGATTTTCGAGGACCCAGGCGTATGGGGTATCATTTTCCACTAAATTTTGGACGCTGAATCCCGAATAGAGTCCCGGGGCGATTGGTGCCACTGGATGAGGTTAGGGGTCAATATTGGGGTACCTGCTCACTTATTTCAATGTGTTTTCGAGATTTCTGATACCTAGGCGTGTTGGGTATCATTTTCCACTAAATTTTGGACTCTGAATCCAATGAAATGGGTCCCGGATTGGTTGGCACCCTCAGGATGAGGTTATGGGCCAAATGGGTACCTATCTACCCAGTTCGAATTTGTGTTTTCTAGATTTTTGCGGACCTAGGCGTGTTGGGTATCATTTTCCACTAAATTTTGGACGCTGAATCCAATGAAGTGGGTCCCGAGACGATTGGCGCCCTCGTGATGAGGTTCAAAATGGGTACCTGCTCACTTATTACAGTGTGGGTATTCGAGATTTCTGGTACACCCCTTGGGACTGAGAATATTAATTTTTTAGTATATAATTGTTGTTATTTTTTTCTCGAATGAATCTGGATGGAGAGTGTTGGAATATTAACCGCAGGGTACTCACGGACGTACAGACTTTGATTGAAAAAACCTTTATAATTTCAGTACATAATAGAACTGGAACAGTACTGAGAGTGAAGTTGACGCTAAATTAAGTCCGAAGGAAATTTGACGTCTACCAAGGGGACTGGAATGCATTCACGCGACCTCTACAAAGGATGGGATATTCGACGAGGATCGATATTGGTCTGAAGTGGAACGGGAGTTGATAGAAGTCCTTCCAACTGTCTGAGCCACTGAATTTCTCCTCCGCTCGACTGGTGACCGTAAATTTTCCCTTAAATGGTCTTTCATCAGTCTACAATCGACTTGATTTGAATCGATGTTCGAGACGTGATCAAATAAAAACGACTGAATATGACCTCGACGATGTGTTTGGAGTGAAATGAGCCTGAGAGCTCATCTTTGTACACTTTGCTAGGCTATTCTGGGCCGCCTGCAGCATACATCTAATTCGCTCACTCACGTTGAAATATTATTTTGCCCAAGACATTGAGGAATATTCTTATTTATTGTTTTAAACTGATTGATGGGGTATAACGGTGCTGAACACTGAATTGTTATCGCCCATGCTGAGTATTACTATTCTAGCCAAAACTGTTTCTGTGATGGAAAATTAGTACTTATTTCCACTGTAAACAATTTCAAATTTGTACTACTCCGTTAAAATGGAAACATATTCCACATTGGTGTCTCTCTTCAAGATGGATCCCACTTGTGTCTATAGAATTGAACGGAAAACACTGCGAATTCCTTCACAGGGGTTGGTTATTTCTCGCATCAGTCGCATGGTGACAGCGTCCAAAATTAGTTGAAAATGATTCCCCACACG
This sequence comes from Cyrtorhinus lividipennis, assembly GCA_019603395.1. NCBI lineage: Eukaryota > Metazoa > Arthropoda > Insecta > Hemiptera > Miridae > Cyrtorhinus > Cyrtorhinus lividipennis. Next base: position 27,052,769 of record CM034000.1, on the reverse strand, counting down.
CCAAGATCGCCAAATATATCAAAAACCCTTTATTCAAATACACATTTTGTGTTATCCAAACGATGAATTTTTGAGATTTTTGGCGATCAAGGCGTGTGGGGTATCATTTTTGACTAACTTTTCCCCACAAATTAAATTTGAAAAAATTTATATTCTAAATACCCGTTTTACCATTCTTCTGTCCTCTACGTACAGCCATACGCACAAACCTTCTTGTATATCGATTCAGAGTCCTAAAGTTAGTGGAAAGTGACACTTCCCGAAATCATGAAAACACGCTCAAAATGGGTATGTAGGCTTTGTAATTTGACTCGAAGCCACCTCTGGTAGGCGCCAATCCATAAGGGGCCTATCTCAATGGATTCAGCCTCCAAAATGTAGTGAAAAACGCTACAAATTCTTTCACATGGGTTGGTTATTCCTTGGACCAGGCGCATGAAGACTCATTTCTTCAACATGGGAAAAATAGTGGGTGTGGCAGGTCCCGGACCCATTTTAGTCGATTCAGGGGCCAAAATTTAGTGGAAAATGACACCCCACACGCCTTGGTACCAAAAATCTCGGAAACACTCGAAATGGGTAGACAGGCACCAAATTTGACCCATAGCCTTATCCAGTGGGCACCAATCGACCCGGGATCCGTCTCATTGGATTCAGCAGCCAAAATTTAGGGGAAAATGATAACCCACAAGCCTAGATAATCTCGAAAATCCACTTATCGAAAACACATTTTGACCCCTACCCCGCCCAAATTTGGTCCGATCCGCCTGAAAAGTTTCAAGGACCAACTAGAGCCGGAAATGGACCCCTGACCCAAATTTCAGATCTTTAGAAAATTTTCTACTACCAAAACCGGCGGGGACGGCGGACGGACATTTGACAGCCACCCCCACCACGCCGGAAGAGGGTGGGGTGCCTGATATACGGGGAAGCCATGGAGCCATAGAGCGGGGCTCCCAGATGATCTAGCGCAAAGAAAAGAAAAAGGGAAAACACGACTGGGATAGACTGTAATGGGCCACATGGCCTCAGGAACAGTCTAGCGCAGGTATATCAGGACGGACATTTGACTTTTTTTTATCTTGACATCTTGAAACGCCCAGAAAAAAATTGTGGGCCGAATCGGAGGGATTAAATTTTTGCATGAAAACATAGGTAGTATAAACCATAAATATAATTCCAGAACCGGGTTATCCTCAAAAGAGATCGTTTGTTCAATTATATGTTCATCAAATTTTGAAGAGCTCAATCTGGACAGGGAAACGCCATTTCAGTTTATGACGTCCGACAGCGAATCCTTTTTTTTTTTCTTTTTATTGGTTGATAATAGCTTATGCTGGGATGTTCCTCAGTTGACGACCCCGCGATATTGAAATGAAGACGGGCGCCACTTGGATGTGTCGAGGAGACGACGGGTCAACAACCTTCGTCTATGAGACACCATTTTCAAAAAAGTAACCAAACGCAGGACAATGAAGATGAACGCTGAATTGCGGGATGTGACAATATCGTTTGGAAGGCGGACGCAGGCACTAATAAAATTAGTTGGTGACGATCAGACTTTCGTGACGGGAAGTGACACGGACGAACCAACTAAGCACAAATCGTGAGACACACGATATCACTCGGTGTGTCGAAATAAGCTCGAAAGATGTGCAGAACAATCAGTTTCACACGGATCGGAACGACTTATTGATTCGTCATTCTCGACAAAAACGCTGCAAATTCATTCACAGGGGTTGGTTATTACTCTGACCAGGCGCATGGAGACTCATTTTAACAACATGGAAGAAACAGTGTGTGTGGCGAGTCCCGGAGCCATTCCAATCGATTCAGGGTCCAAAATTTAGTGGAAAATGATACCCCACACGCCTAGGTACCAGAAATCTCGAAAACATATTCAAAATTGGTAATAGATACCCATATTGACCCATAGCCTCATCCAGAGGGCACCAATCGGACCATTCTCATTGGATTCAGAGTCCAAAATTTAGTGGAAAATGATACCCCACACGCCTTGATTGCCAATATTCTCAAAAATCCATTTTTCAAAAAACGCATTTTGATCCCATTCTTCCCCTATATTGGTCCAATCCCCCCCCCCCCCCTAATTTTGCTTCAAGGAATAATCAACCTTTCTGGACAAATTTTCAGCGTTAATATTTTTCTCTGAGAATGGATTTCTAAACCCATCGTAGAGAGTTTTGGTGTCTACTATAGTCACTACTTTGGTCTACTATAATTGGCCCACTGCAGTGTGGGTTATTGTTAGTGAGTGGTACGTTAGAACAACATTTTAAGAAATCAAAGAATCCCCCAAGGCTTCACACAGAATGTGATGATTCGTGGAAGCAGAGTCAGGTTATATGTGAATAAGCAGATAACGGGAACTCATGTTTCATTGGTGCAGCTATACGCGAGCTCATGTGTGAGATCACCCTCGCTAAAAATCACCTGCCCTTTCTCTTCTCCCCCACCCACCTGTGTGAGAAAATCCCATGCTGTTCAATCCAGTATCTCAATATCAAGTTTCATCTCCCCTCAAGTGGACGCCCTAACTGAAATAACGTCTCCTTGGTGAAAAATGGCGGCCAAAACTGTACGACTCCACGCTACTACTACACTGATCAGCCTGTTTTTTGGTTGGTTATTCTTTTAATAATCAACCTATGTTTTCATGCAAAAAGTCAAATCTCTCAGATTCGGCCCCAAAATTTATTTCTGAACGTTTCATGGTGTCTACATCAAAAAATGTCAATGTCCGTCCGCCGTACGCCGTCCTGATATACCTGCGCTAGACTGTTCCTGAGGCCATGTGGCCCATTACAGTCTATCCCAGTCGTGTTTTCCCTTTTTCTTTTCTTTGCGCTAGATCATCTGGGAGCCCCGCTCTATGGCTCCATGGCTTCCCCGTATATCAGGCACCTCACCCTCTTCCGGCGTCCGCCTGCCTGTGGCAGCCCAGGGTGGATCTCGTGGAGGTGCCGGGTTTTCCAAGCGGTCTTTTAGTTCAATCTTTTACTTTGCTAGAACTCTTAACTAACGCGCCTCTTCTTGTGCTTGCGGTCTTCCATCATTGGCATGTAATGAGCTTTAGGGTGGGGGTGGCTGTGGAGCTGTTGGGACTTAGTGCTTAATGTGGTGGTGGCGGCACTTACTCGCCACATTACTGGGCTTCACTGAACGTACAGGCATTTTGTAGGGGTACCTAAATAGGAAAACACCCCACCTGTGTCCTCCATTCCAGTTTATTCTTCACCCTTTTCTTTGTGCTCCACAGTCCTGCGAAGGAGTCCTTTGCTAAAACGCTGTAGGTAGGGCGAGTACTAGGATATTCCTCCCCTGCCTGGATAAAAACCTAAATTTAACTATGCCTAGCCTAAAAGAAAAATTATCACAGGCGCATATCACATTTTATTTAAAAGACTAGGGGGGGAAGAGAGTACTTGTTATTCCTCCTTCCCCAAAGGCTTAGGTCTAGACCAACCCTGAGCACACCCACCACCTGGCCGGTAGGGAGGGGGATAAATCCCTGCCAGCCAGCCGAGCCCACCCTTCCTAAAGTGGCCCTCCTGGTTCCCGTCTTGTAGGGTTTCCCGTACTGCAGGGTGTTACTAGCCCAGAAGAGCCGACAGCCCAGGAAAAAAAAAAAATAATAATAAATAAAATAAATAAATAAATAAAATTAAAATCAATAAATAAGGCCCCTGCGCCAGGCACAGAAATAACCAAACCTAACCAATATGCTGCCTCCCCAGAGACTGGCAGGGTCCCCCAACCAGCGACACAAACACTTACTAATGCTAATATCACGTCGCTTAACCTATACACATCCAGTCACATATATTCACATTCACACAGATGAATAAATATAGAGGCAAACATACTGGGGAGAGGAGAGTACTGGTATAATTTCCTCCCTCTCCCTTCTAAAAGAACCTATCCTATGAATAAAACCTACGTAAAAACAAAACCCTTTATACGCCCCCGTACGCCGTCCATTGTCCGCACCGTCTTCGGTAGTAGAAAACTTTCTAAAAATTTGAAATTTGGGTCAGGGGTCTGTTTCCGGCCTAGGACGGTCCTCGAAACTTTTCAGCCCGATCGGACCAAATTTGGGCGGGGTAGGGGTCAAAATGTGTTTTTTGAAAAATGGATTTTTCGAGATTTTGGGCGATCTAGGCGAGTAGGGTATCTTTTTCCACTAAATTTTGGACGCTGAATCCAATAAAATGGGTCCCAGAACGATTGGCACCCACTGGAAGAAGTCATGGGTCAAATAGGGTATTTATTACCCATTTTGAATATGTTTTCGGGATTTCTGGTACCTAGGCGTGTGGGGTATCATTTCCCACTAAATCTTGGACGCTGAATTCAATGAAGTGGGTCCCAGAAAGATTGGCACCCACCGGAAGAAGGTATGGGTCAAAATGGGTATGTATCCATCCACTTTGTATGTGTCAAGATTTCTGGTGCCTAAACGTGTGGGGTATCATTTTTCACTAAATTTTGGACCCTGAATCGATTGGAATGGGTCCAGGACCCGCCACACCCGCTGTTTCCCCCATTTTCCCCATGTTGAAGAAATGAGTCTCCATGCGCCTGGTGGAGGAATAACCAATCCCTGTGTAAGAATTTGCAGCGTTCTCGTGTACCACTCACGTTGAAATAAATTCGTTAGAAATCCCTGAGTCATCCGAATTGGCTAGCGATATTGTAACGTCTTGGCTCGTCGTCTGATAGGATGATGTGGGGGTAAATGTATCCGCGGACTAAGGCGTAAAGATCAATACGCTGGCGTGAATTGATCGGGGTTAAACGCCGCTGTATTTATAGAATCGCGATAATCTCTTGGAGATTTATTTTTAGTGATTTCTCCCAGCGAACTCGAGTCTGATTCCCACGCCCGAAGTAGACTCGACAAAAGACAAATCGGTTGGCTACGTCGTTGATTTTTGCCAGAGTTTCAAATTTGCTGCCTTCTAACAGTATACGAGGTGTCTGGTAAATGGTGGACCCTCCCGCATTTCCCCAATTGGCTACGTAGAAATATGAGAGTAACGCGTTGAAATGAGCTTAATAGCCACTAACCTGATTTTCTTTCAGAAAATGATACCCCACACGACTAGGTACCAGAAATCTCAAAACCCCAGTTTCAAAATTGGTAGATAGATACCCATTTGGACCCATTTTCTCTTCCGTTGAGCATCAATCGTCCCGGGGATCGTCTCATCGGATTCAGCGTCAAAAATTTAGTCGAAAATGATATCCCATATGCATAGGATGCCAAAAATCTCGAAAATCCATAGTTCAAAAAACAAAATTTTGACCCCTACCCCCCTAAATTTGATTCGATTGGGCTGAAAAGGACCAACCAGCCGGAAAAACGCAGCAAGTTCTTACACAGGGGTTGGTTATTCCTCAGACCAGTCGCATGGAGACTCATTTCTTCAACTTGGGGAACCCCCTGGGTCCCGGACCCATTTCTTTGGATTCAGTGTCCAAAATTTAGTGGAAAATGATACCCCACACGCCTAGGTACCAGAAATCTCGAATATCCATCTTCAAAATGGGTATCTATCTACCCATTTTGACCCATAACCTCATCCAGAGGGCGCCAATCGTTCTAGGACCCATTTCTTTGGGTTCAGCGCCCAAAATTTAGTGGAAAATGATACCCCACAAGCCTAGGTACAAAAAATCTCGAATATCCATGTTTCGAAGAACACATTTTGACCCCTACCCCGCCCAAATTTGGTCCGATCGGGCTGAAAAGTTTTGAGGACCAACTAGAGCTGATAATGGACTCCTGACCTTAATTTCAGATTTTTAGTAAATTTTCTACTACCAATGTCGGCGTTGACTGCGGAGGTACGAGTACATTTACTTATTTTGAGACATCTTGGGACGTCCAGATAATTTTTTTGATTGATGTTGATTGAAAATTGATTTTTTACGTGGAAGCATAGGTTGATTAGTCAGGGAATAACCAAGCACAACAGAAAATGTGGCAATCAACGATCACTGAACAATGAAAATCACTTATAAAGAAGAAAAAATAAATTAACAGGGATTTATTCCATCGCTGACGTCACTGATCTCTAACGTCTCGTTCTTTTTATTTCTTTCAGACTTGCCGGACTACGATAATCCAGGATGACAAGCAAATCGGAGGACGTCCTTCTTCAAGTGTCCCAAGTGAGGTACAAGAAAGGAGATGGAACGTTGTACCTCATGTCCGAAAGGTTGGCGTGGATCCTCGACCAGAAGGACACAGTTTGCGTCAGCCACCGATACACTGATATCAAACGTGAGTTGACAATCAATGACCGATACTGACAAGATGTTGTTTCAAAACGTTTCCTGCAAAACTATATTTACCAACGTCTTCCTTCGGACAACGAGCCAAGCACAACTCAGGCTCAATTGGGGTGTATGGGAGCAATTATTTAATTTTTTTGGGGGAGAATTTGAAGACTGCCGGGACTGTGGATGGACATTTTGGGTTTGGAATGTACACTCCGCTACGATTTCTTAATACCAATGAACCAGATAAACTGTCAATGGCAGCTTTTGGCTCATAACTCAATCATCGTTGACTCCTCCTTATTGACAATTTGGCCCTCACATGGGAAAGAAACCTGCTTAGTGGAATACGATACCTGAAATATGTGGGTGGGTACCCATTTTGACCCATATCCACCTCCAAAGGACGCCAACCGGTCCGGGAATCCGTTTAAACGGATTCATCGTTCAAAATTCAGTTGAAAATGTTACCCCAAGTGCCAAATTACCAAAAAGTCCCGAAAATCGAGATTCAAAGAATACATTTTTACCTACACCTTTCTCAAACTCGAGCCGGAAAAGGGCCCCTGACCAAAATGTCAAACATTCACTTCCAAAAATATGCAGCAGCTCGAAGGCGATGTCTAGCAGTGCTAGGTCCAGCAGCATCAGAAGAAATCCCCTGGAAAGAGGGGTTTCAAACTAGAAACACAGCTGACAGCACCAGAATGTTCTCCCATTATGTTATGCTAGAAAAAAGGTGGCCCCTGCCCCTTCTGGTCCCAACCATGCTACCTCCGCGAGGTCCATTCAGGGCACTGCTGAATAAAGCAGTGGCGAAATGTATGGCAGGAGAGTGAAAGCAACCGTCTGGCACATATAATAGCTGATGAGCATAATCCCCGGTAAAGCCGCAAGGCGAAGGTACAGGAAGACAATTAAAAGACCTGACGATTATTCCTTATTGGCTATGCCCAAAATATGACACAGCTCGAAGGCGATGGCTAGCAGTACCACAAGAAAACCCCTGGCAAGAAGCGTTTCAAACTAAAAACACAGCTGAAAGCATCAACGTATTCGCCCATTATGTTATGGTAGGAAAAGGATGGCCTACAACGGCCAAGGATGGCACTCAACAGCTGATGAGCATACTCCCTGGTAAAGCTGCAAGGCGTAGGTACTGGAAGACAATTAAAAGACCTGACGGTTATTCCTTGAAGAGAATATCCTAGTACTCGCCCTGCCTACAACGTTTTTAGCAAAAGACTCCTTCGCAGGACTGTGGAGCACGCAGAAAATTTGTGAAGAATGAACTGGTGTTGAGGACACAGGTGGGGTGTTTTCCTACATTCCCCTACAAAATGCCTATACGTTCAGTGACGCCTACCACGTTAAGCACTGAGTCCCAGCAGCTCCACAGCCACCCCCACCCTACAGCACGTATCATGCCAATGATGGAAGACCGCATGCATGAGAAGAGGCGAATCAGTACAGAGTTCTAGCAAAGCAGAAGACAGAATGGAAAGACCCCTGGCAAAACTCGGCACCTCCACGAGGTCCATCCTGGGCTGCCACAGGCAGGCGCCAATCACAGACGAGCATAGACAGGCATAGTCTTGCGCAGGTATATCAGGTTATTCCTTGAATAATCAATCTATGTTTTCATACAAAAAGACTCTCCGATTCGGCCCAAACTTTTTTTCTGGGAGAGTAGGGGTCAAAATGTGTTTTTTGAAAAATGGATTTTCGAGATTTTTGGCGATTAAGGCGTGTGGGATATTATTTTCAACAAAATTTTGGACGCTGAATCCAATGAGACGGGTCCCGGAACGATTGGCACTCACCGGAAGATGTTATGGGTCAAAATGGGTATCTATCTACCCAATGTGTTTATGTGTCTTCAAGATTTCTGTTACCTAGGCGTGTGAGGTATTATTTTCCACTAAATTTTGGACCGTGAATCGATTGGAATGGGTCCGGGACTCGCCACATCCACTGTTTTCCCCATGTTAAAGAAATGAGTCTCCATGCGCCTGGTCCGAGGAATAACCAAACCCTGTGAAAGAATTGTCAGCGTTTTTTAATCTCAGAGAAGCACGATCACATGAGTCCATCCAACAACTAACCATAGTTGGAAACCGACCATTTTTGGGCTAAATTGAAACAATTTTTGATGTAGTTGAATCCATGGCTTTCTTCACTGCACTTACGAAGCAAAATACATTTCCTCTCGACTGTTTGTCTACCATTTTTTCTGGAGTATCGTACCCGACTTACGGTGATAATGAGCCTGTCAAAGACTGTAAGGACGTTTCATTTACGAACGTGACCAGTGTTGCGATAAGGCGACAGATTGCCGGCTGGAAGATAAGTAACTGTACAAGTGAGCGTTTAGTTCGCAGCGAGTGTCTTTTTGTTGGACAATATCATTGGATGGGGTCTCCTCGGTCTAAAGTGCTGAGGACATTATGGGAAAAGTCGTTAGAATGATGATTGCACTGTCATTTAGGAGAATGTGGGTGTACCCATAGGTCTGGAATTAATTCAAGTTATATTATTCAATGATCTTGTCCGTAACTATGAAAGGGGAAAATGATGATACAGTAGAAATAGTGTGGATGAAGGGTTTTTAAAAAAAGCTACCTGCTGATCGGTGACGTCACGTACCGAGTGGAAAAGTGAAATAACAGCAGAAATTTCAGTCAAACAACGCAGAAAATTCATTCACAATGGATAGTTATTCCTCCTTCCAGGCGCATGGAGACTCATTTCAATCGTTTCAGCGTCCAAAATTTAGTGAAAAATTATACTCCACACGCCCAGGGTATCAGGAATATCAAAAAGTCACTTTTGAATAGGAGAATAGGTACCCATTTTGGCCCTTAACCTTTTCCGGTGGGCGCCCCGAGACCCGTCTCATTGGATTCAGTGCCCAAAAATGTAGTCGGAAATAATACCCCACACGCCCTGATCGCCAAAAATATGGAAAATTCATTTTTCGAAATCCATATTTTGAACCCTAACGCCCCGATTTTGTCCGATCAGGCTGATAAGTTTCGGGGACCAACTAGAGCAGGTCCCTGACCAAAATGTCAGATTTTTAGAAAAACATCTGCTACCGAAATCCGCGTAGACGGCGTCAAAAAGTGTATTTCGAATAATGGATTTTCGAGATTTTTGGTGATCTAGGGGTGTGGGGTATCATTTTCGACTAAATTTTGGACAGTGATTCCAATGTCATGGGTCCCGATACGATTGGTACCCACCAGAAGAGTTTAGGGGTCAAAATGGGTATCTGTCTACCCATTTCAAAAGTGGGTTTTCGAGATTTCTGGTACCTAGGCGTGTAAGGTATCATTTTCCTCTAAATTTTGGGCGCTGAATCGATTGTATCGAGTCTCCATGCTCCTGGTCCAAAGAATAACCAACCCCCGTGTTGTTTTTCTTTAAACGAAGAAAAGCAAGTATTTTTTCATGTTTTAAAAATAATTCTGCGACGATTTGCTGGTCAGCCCGGCCTTCATTTAGCAGGATCCTTTGTTGATGCTAGTTGAAGTAATTGGTAGCCATAAATAAACGAAATCCGTCCAACTCCAATCCACTCTTACACTAATAATCTAATTGTCTGATTTCAGTGCAGAAAATATCGCCCGAAGGCAAGCCCAAAATCCAACTTCAAGTTGTCCTTCACGACAATACGACTTCGACATTCCAATTCGTCTCCCGTCAAGGGACAGCGGCCGCCATCAAAGAGAGGGACAAAGTCAAAGATCTCCTCGTTACTCTGCTCCCTAAATTTAAGACAAAAGTCAACAAGGAACTAGAAGAGAAAAATAGGTGAGTGACCGCACTCTTTTCAATTTCAACCATTTGATCGTTCGGTGGATTAAATTCATTCGATTGATGACCGCGTTGTAAATTGATTCGGTTATTTGACTTGACTTGAATACTCGAACTGTTCACATTATTAACTACTTTTCGTCAACGGGAAATCCTTATTCCTAACCTCATACTAATGTAGACTAAATTAATGCTTATCTAATCACAAATAAAATCATTTGCGACAAGGTTGTGGAAACCAATTTTAATTTAAAAAAAAAAACGGGTATCTGACGTTAGTCTATTTTTACAAGAACAGTTCAGCTTATTAACCCCACTTTTATCCTAAATATTAGTTTTGAGATTTTGGTTGGTTATTCCTGGAATAATCAACCTATGTTTTCATGCAAATGGTCAACCTCTTCGATTCGGCTCAAAAATGTTTTCTGTACGTTTCATGGTGTCTAGATCAAAACGCTGCAAATTCTTACACAGGGGTTGGTTATTCGTCAGTCCAGGCGCATGGAAATTTAAAAACATGGGGGAAATGGGGAAAACGGTGGGTGCGGCGGGTCCCAGACCCATTCCAATCGATTCAGTGTCCATGGTTTAGTGGAAAATGATACCCCACACGCCCAGGTACCAGAAATCTCAAAAACACATATTTAAAATTAGTAATATACACTCAATTTGACCCATAACTTCTTCCAATAGGTGCCGATCGTTCTGGGACCTATTTCATTGGATTCATCGTCCAAAATTTAGTGGAAAATTATACCCCACTCGCCTAGATCGCCCAAAATTTCGAACATTCATTTTTCAAAAAACACATTTTGACCCCTACCCCGCCCAAATTTGGTCCGATCGGGCTGAAAAGTTTGGAGGACCGTCCTAGGCCGGGAACAGACCCCTGACCCACATTTCAGATTCTTAGAAAATTTTCTACTACCAACGGCGGTCGGACATTGACCTTTTTTGATCACCATGAAACGTCCAGAAAAAAATTTTGAGCCGAATCGGAGATGTTGACCATTTGCATGAAAACATAGGTTGATTATTCAAGGAATAACCAACCAAAAAGGTCTATGTCCGTACGCCGTCCATTGTCCGCGCCGTTTTTGGTAGTAGACAATTTTCTAAAAATTTGAAATTTGGGTCAGGGGTCTGTTCCCGGCCTAGGACGGTCCTCCAAACTTTTCAGCCCGATCGGTCAAAATGTGTTTTTTGAAAAATGGATTTTTCGAGATTTTGGGCGATCTAGGCGAGTAGGGTATCATTCTCCACTAAATTTTGGACGCTGAATCCAATGAAATGGGTCCCGGAACGATTGGTGCCCACTGTTTTCCTCATTTTTCCCATGTTGAAGGAATGAGTCTCCATGCGCCTGATCCGAGGAATAACCAACCTCTGTGAATGAATTTGCACCGTAGCGTTTTTTTACTTATCCAATCATTTCAACCTCAAACTCATATTGCTATCGTTAATGAGCACTTTTCTTCAAATATTTGAAAAAAAAAAAAATTGTTTTGCAATAATATCGTCCCTTTATTACAGACTGCTTAGTGAGAATCCCAGCCTCCTTCAATTGTATCGAGACTTGGTGATGACTGATGTCGTGACGTCAGAAGAATTTTGGGCCAGCCATGCCTCCGCCTACCTCAACAAGAACAGCCATGCGAATCAACAAGTTGGAGTCTCTGGCGCGTTTTTGGTGAGTTTACAAGGAACGTGATTCAAATTTTATCAAATCTTCCTCGGTGATACTTAGCGTACGGGATCTGCTTACTTATGGGGAGAATGGAGGACCATGTTTTTTAAAACGTACCATTTTTAATGTTCTTTTGGTGCGTGGCTAACAGTTAGGTAAGTAATTTTTGTGGAAAGGAATGTTTTATAGAATTAGCATTTATAATCAGCGGATCCCTTTTAGCTCTGCTTGGTACTAGAAAAATTGCAGCACATTCACCTAAAACAGATGCTCAAATAAGTGAAAATTTATTTTGAAAATCGAGTTTTGGTATCCTTTTTATTAAATATTGGGTGCAGAATCGTTTGAGATGGGTCCCTATCACTATAAATTACTATAAACGGACGCAATTGGTTTTTTGCTGCAAAGTGGTACTTTTTGAGGAGAAATATTGCTCAATGTTTCCTTCATATCATCTTCCCCCATAAATACTAGGTGGTAAGCATAAAATTGAGCAAAAACTCAGTCTCACCATTTTGGGAGCTTAAGCTCGGATTGTTATCCATACAAAGTAGAGGTGGAACTCCTTATCGTGAACTTCACCGATTGGCGCCCACCAAAAGAGACTATGGGTCAAAATGGGTATCTATTTACCCATTTCGAAAGTGGGTTTTTGAAATTTCTGGTACCTAAGTGTGTGGTGTATCATTTTCCACTGAACTTAAGACGCTGAATCGATTGGAATGAGTCTCCTGGTCTGAGGAGTAACCAACCCCTGTGAAAGAATTTGCAGCGTTTTTCCTAATGCGATTTATCGGAAGTAAATGTACGAAACATTTGAATGGTTGATTTTTTTTTTATCAGTTCCGTTTGAAAATATAAAATTCTTTATCGTTGATTCGGACAACGCCTCCATACGATCTTATTCTGCCAAAAGCGAACTCATCTTCCAGTCACTTATAAAACCCCTTTCTGAGGGTTGAGAGACACATCATAGGTTGTTTTCCACTCCCCGAAGTCAAACTGCGAGGAAATCCAGATTTCCGAAACATTGTTTGCCAGCTAAAGCCTTCACAAAACAATAAAGCAACGTCACTCATTTGAGAGCAAAACCGAGCTGAAACGAAATTAGTCGAAACTGTAGCTGATCAAAAATAGAATCACAACACCTTACAGCTTATATAAGCTGATAATCTGTTAGTGGCTCCGACAATTAGACGATTCAAACTTGAATTCTTTTGACCTATTTACGTAACATTACATTCAGGCCTCACGCTATAGTTTTGCCCATTCAAGAATCATTTTCTAACGCGCTGTTAATCCTTGATTTGTTTCAGGCGGACATCAAACCTCAAACGGACGGTTGCAACGGTCTCAAATACAATTTGACGGCCGACATTATGGAAGCCATCTTTCGGACATATCCCGCCGTGAGGCAGAAACATCGTGAAAGCGTCCCTCACAAATTCACCGAAGCTCAATTTTGGACCAAATTTTTTCAGAGTCACTATTTTCACCGCGACCGCATCAACGCTGGCACCAAAGATCTCTTTACAGACTGCGCTAAAATCGACGACCAAGGTACATTAAAATTAGCTAAATTCTTATTACTATAAAGTTGTGTAAAATATTTTTTGAAAAAATATTTTATATTGAATTTAGAACCTAGCAAAATAAGCAAATGTCCATACGCCGTCCACGCCGATTTTGGTAGTGGACAATTTTCTAAAATGGGTCCGGGACCCGCCACACTCACTGTTTCCCCCATTTTCCCCATGTTGAAGAAATGAGTATCCATGCGACTAGTCCGAAGAATGAACCAACCCCTGTGAAAGAATTTGCAGCGTTTTTTCGGGGCGTTTTATGCTTGTCTATATGAAAATGAGCAAATCACCGTCCCGCCCGTGCACCGATTTTGGTAGTAGACAATTTTCTAAAAATCTGATATTTTGGTTGGGGACCCGTTTCCAAGTCTTGCTGGTCCTGGAAACTTTTCAGCCCAATCGGAATTCAAATTTAGGAGAGGTAGGGATCAAATGTTTTCGAAAATAGGTTTTTTTAAAATATTTTTGGCGACTTAGGCGTGTAGGGTATCATTT
>CM034000.1:26999616-27038779 GCA_019603395.1 Cyrtorhinus lividipennis | reverse complement strand
AAATTGAAACAATTTTTGATGTAGTTGAATCCAGGGCTTTCTTCACTGCACTTACGAAGCAAAATACATTTCCTCTCGACTGTTTGTCTACCATTTTTTCTGGAGTATCGTACCCGACTTACGGTGATAATGAGCCTGTCAAAGACTGTAAGGACGTTTCATTTACGAACGTGACCAGTGTTGCGATAAGGCGACAGATTGCCGGCTGGAAGATAAGTAACTGTACAAGTGAGCGTTTAGTTCGCAGCGAGTGTCTTTTTGTTGGACAATATTATTGGCATGGGTCTCCTCGGTCTAAAGTGCTGAGGACATTGTGGGGCAAGTCGTTAGAATGATGACTGCGCAGTAATTCAGGAGAATGTGGGTGTACCCATAGGTCTGGAATTAATTCAAGTTATATTATTCAATGATCTTGTCCGTAACTATGAAAGGGGAAAATGATGATACAGTAGAAATAGTGTGGATGAAGGGTTTTTAAAAAAAGCTACCTGCTGATCGGTGACGTCACGTACCGAGTGGAAAAGTGAAATAACAGCAGAAATTTCAGTCAAACAACGCAGAAAATTCTTTCACAATGGATAGTTATTCCTCGGTCCAGGCGCATGGAGACTCATTTCATTTCAGCGTCCAAAATAGTGAAAAATATCCCCACACCCTAGGTTCAGGAAAATCAAAAGAAAGTCAAGTTTTGAATAGTAGAATAGGTAACCATTTGGCCCTTAACTTTGACGGTGGGCGCCCCGAGACCCGTCTCATTGGATTCAGTGCCCAAAAAATGTAGTCTGAAATAATACCCACCACAACGCCCTGATCGCCAAAAATATGGACAATCATTTTTCGAAATCCTATTTTGGACCCAGAACGCCGATTTTGTCCGATTCGGCTGATAGTTTCGGGGACCAACTAGACAGGTCCCTGACCACAAAATGTCAGATTGTTTAAAAAACATCTACTACCTGAATCCGCTGTAGGACGGCCCTCGTTCAAAAATGTGTATTTTCGAATAATGGGATTTTCGAGATTTTTGGTGATCTAGGGGTGTGGGGTATCATTTTCGACTAAGTTTTGGACACTGATTCCAATGACATGGGTCCCGAAACGATTGGTGCCCACCAGAAGAGGTTAGGGGTCAAAATGGGTATCTATCTACCCATTTCAAAGGTGGGTTTTCGAGATTTCTGGTACCTAGGCGTGTGAGGTATCATTTTCCTCTAAATTTTGGGCGCTGAATCGATTGTAGTGAGTCTCCATGCTCCTGGTCCAAAGAATAACCAACCCCCGTGTTGTTTTTCTTTAAACGAAGAAAAGCAAGTATTTTTTCATGTTTTAAAAATAATTCTGCGACGATTTGCTGGTCAAACCGGCCTTCATTTAGCAGGATCCTTTGTTGATGCTAGTTGAAGTAATTGGTAGCCATAAATAAACGAAATCCGTCCAACTCCAATCCACTCTTACACTAATAATCTAATTGTCTGATTTCAGTGCAGAAAATATCGCCCGAAGGCAAGCCCAAAATCCAACTTCAAGTTGTCCTTCACGACAACACGACTTCGACATTCCAATTCGTCTCCCGTCAAGGGACAGCGGCCGCCATCAAAGAGAGGGACAAAGTCAAAGATCTCCTCGTTACTCTGCTCCCTAAATTTAAGACAAAAGTCAACAAGGAACTAGAAGAGAAAAATAGGTGAGTGACTGCACCTTTTTCAACTTTTCAATCTCGATCGATCAATTAATCAAAATGTTTTATTTGTTTATTTATTTATAATGATACGGAATAAACCCAATTACAAATGAGAAAATAATCAGGCAGACAATCAGGAGTCAGAATACAGAAGTACGAAACAAAGAGTAGCTAAACAGGAGTCGTGTAGGGGTTCAGAGCATAGATGGTTAATGAGTGCAGTCTTAACGGATGAGAGAGGCGAGGAAACAATATCAATGAAGGGAGGAGAGGCGGAGAGGAGATTGACTTGGCGAGGAATGCGACTGATTGGACGATAGAGAAGGTAGTTTGTAGGGAAAAAAGGGACAGAAAATGGTGTGGTGGATCTTGAAGTGCGACGAGGAACATGGAAGCCGACGCGAGCCAGGAGATCGGGTGCATCAATACGCCCCGAGAGCAGGCCATGGAGGAACGACACATTGGCGCAAATGCGACGATCACGGGGAGACAGCAGGTTGATAAAGTAATCCAGGTCCTCGTGGAGAATAAACAGTTTGTAGGCGAGGAAACGGAGGAATGCCCTGAAGACACGCTCGATCTGCAAAGTGTGGCAATCACATGGGCTCCAGATCACCGACGCGTACTCCAGTAAGGTTGCACGAGAGCCCCATAAAGAGAAACCAGGGCTGATGCTTGGGAGAATTCTCTGGTGCTCCTCTTAAGAAAGCTCAGCACACGCATGCCACGGGATGTAACCTGCGCAATGTGGTTTGAAAAGGATGGCTGGGAGTCCAGATGAACGCCGAGGTCCACAATGCCGTCTCTTCGTGGCAGGAGAACTCCGTTGATAGAGGTTACAAGACCTTTTCAACAAAGGAGGGTTCGTTTTCATACATGAAATGAAATACGTAGAATACATACTTCTAGGAATGCCTAGAATAATGTAAGGGTGTTGGACTTTTGTGTACTCACTCGTAGTCGCACACCCAAACGTTCGTTATCCAACCAGCCTATATTTAACATATATAGGTATATTTATTGGCTAACTAGCCAGGAAATCCAAGTACCTCAGTTAAGTGGGCCTGGGTGGCCGAGGTCGTTAAGGCGTCAGTCCATGGGGCTCTAGGCTGCTGGTTCAAATCCAGCACCCCCCTGGTGCCCTGGCCCTAACTCAACGTCGTGAGGCCAACTCAGTACTGGCAGTAAGTATCCAATTTGGTTGTCCGGGGGCTTAACACACACGCGTGTCTGCCTTGGTTAGGGCTAGCAAAATTGGCCAACTCTCACCATTGGGCGAGAGGAATGGCTGCTGAATAGCCCTTGCTGGCGTCCTCTCGCCTAAAGCCGCATTCCCACTATGCCAATGGCGGCCGTACGGCAATGCCGGCTGGCTTTGCCGAATGGCGAAATGTCGACGACTGCAAATTCTGCACATTTGGCTTCGGCACACGCGGCTAACTGAGTGTCAGTGTACGCTGAGATGCCTTCTGACGATGATGTGTTGTTAGCAGCTGCATTAGTTGTTATTGTTGTTGCAACAGAACGACCAATGTTACCCTGGAGGTTTTGGATTCGCCCTAGTTTAAAAAGCCGTAATAGGTACAGTGCCAGTGACCTACTTAATGATTTAATAATGGATGATGCTGACATATTAAACTTAGAATACAGAGTTGATGCATCGGCATGCGGCAATGCAGATCGGCACAGTGAAGCACAAGCCGGCTATGCGTCCACATTCACCGCTCGGCAATGCCGATCTATGCCGACCGGCATAATGGGGGATGCGGCTTAAGGGTGCGGAGGTCGGCAATGGGCTTTCAGAGCCCATCCGGCTTCCCTTCTTTAGAGGCCAGATGGAAGCCTCGTGGTTAGACACTGGGGGCGGCCTCTTCCAGTTATGTGGAAGTCCAATCCGCTAAAACCTCACCCTCCCAATGGCCCAACATGGTACTGTTTATCACATGACTTGGGGTTAGAACAGCCCTTGCTGGCGTCCTAAGGGTGTGGAGGTGGGCAAGGGCTTCCAGAGCCCATCCAGCTTCCCTTCTTTTGAGGCCAGGTGTGATGCCTCGTGGTTAGACACTGGGGGCGGCCCTTCCCAGTTATGAGGAAGTCCCAGCCACTAAAAACCTCACCCTCCCAACGGCCCAACATATTACCATTGGTCACAACATGTCTCCGGGTTGGACCTGACGCCAGTCTCGGTTGTCTGCCCGTGGCTTGTTGTCGGGCTCTTTCTTCCTCGTTCATTCTTATGAGGAGAGACTCTATATATTCTGCCGTTCTTGTCCATGCTTGTTTGCTTGATAAAATTCGTTGCACTAGCTCTTCCGGAAATGGTGAGTTCAGCCCTAGATTAAACCACAGCTGTTCCCGTTGTAAACGCCATGGTCACAGTCGAAGGTGTGTTTCCTCCCTTCTGTAAGCCCAGGCAAAATAGACCCTAGAGGGATAGAATTGGTCCCGGAACGATTGGCACCCACCAGAAGAGGTTATGGGACAAAATGAGCATCTATCTACCCATTTCGATTGTGTTTTCGAGATTTCTGGTACCTAGGCGTGTGGGGTATCATTTTCCACTAAATTTTGGACGCTGAATCGATTGGAGTGAGTCCGGGACCCACCCCACCCACTGTTTCCCCCGTTGTTGAAGAAATGAGTCTCCATGCGCCTGGTCCGAGGAATAACCAACCCCTGTAAAAGAATGCGTTTTTATCCAATCATTTTGACCTCAAACTCATATAGCTATGGTTAATGAATTCTTTTCTTCAAATATTTGAAACATAGTTTGTTTTGCAATAATATCATCCCCTTTATTCCAGACTGCTTAGTGAGAATCCCAGCCTCCTTCAATTGTATCGAGACTTGGTGATGACTGATGTCGTGACGTCAGAAGAATTTTGGGCCAGCCATGCCTCCGCCTACCTCAACAAGAACAGCCATGCGAATCAACAAGTTGGAGTCTCTGGCGCGTTTTTGGTGAGTTTACAAGGAACGTGATTCAAATTTTATCAAATCTTCCTCGGTGGTACCTAGCGTACGGGATTTTTGGTTTTATGTTTTTTGAAAATGAATAAGAACCTGCCTACTTATGGGGAGAATGGAGGACAATGTTTTTCAAAACGTACCATTTTCAATATTCTTTTGGTACGTGGCTAACAGTTAGGTAAGTAATTTTTGTGGAAAGGAATGTTTTATAAAATTAGCATTTATAATCAGCGGATCCCTTTTAGCTCTGCTTGGTACTAGAAAAATTGCAGCACATTTACCTAAAACAGATGCTCAAATAAGTGAAAATGTGTTTTGAAAATCGAGTTTTGGTGCCCTTTTCCTTTGAATATTTGGTGCAGATTCGATTGAGATGGGTCCCTATCACTATAAATTACTATAAAACGGACGCAATTGGTTTTTTGCTGCAAAGTGGTACTTTTTTAGGAGAAATATTGCTCAATGTTTCCTTCATATCATCTTCCCCCATAAAAACTAGCTGGTAAGCATAAAATTGAGCAAAAACTCAGTCTCACCATTTTGGGAGCTTAAGCTCGGATTGTTATCCATACAAAGTAGAAGTGGAACTCCTTGTCGTGAACTTCACCGATTGGCGCCCACCAAAACAGACTATGGGTCAAAATGGGTATCTATTTACCCATTTCGAAAGTGGGTTTTCGTTATTTCTGGTACCTAGGCGTGTGGGGTACCATTTTCCACTAAATTATGGGAGCTGATTTCAATGAGACGGGTCCCGGAACGATTAACGCCCTCTGGATGAGGTTATGGGTCAAAATGGGTGCCTATCTCCCATTTCGAATGTGTGTTTTCGAGATTCCTGTAACCTAGGCGTGTGGGGTATCATTTTTCACTAAATTGTGGACGCTGAATCCAATGAGATGGGTCCCAAAACGATTGGCGCCCTCCCAAAGAGGTCATGGGTCAAAATGGGTATCTATCTACCCATTTCGAAAGTGGGTTTTCGAGATTTGTGGTACCTAGGCGTGTGGGGTATCATTTCCACTAAACTTTGGACGCTGAATCCAATGAGACGGGACCCAAAACGATTGGCGCCCACCCGAAGAGGTTTCGGGTCAAAATGAGTATCTATCTACCTATTTTGAATGTTGGTTTTCGAAATTTCTTGTACCTAGGCGTGTGGGGTATCATTTTCCCCTGAACTTTACTTTAGACGTTGAATCGATTGGAATGAGTCTCCATGCTCCTGGTCCGAGGAGTAACCAACCCCTGTGAAAGAATTTGCAGCGTTTTTCCTAATGCGCTTTATCGAAAGTAAATGTACGAAACATGAGAATGGTTGATGTTTTATTTATCAGTTCTGTTTGAAAATATAAAATTCTTTATCGTAGATCCGGGCAGCGCTTCCATACGATCTTATTCTGCCAAAAGCGAACTCATCTTCCAGTCACTTATAAAACCCCTTTCTGAGGGTTGAGAGACACATCATAGGTTGTTTTCCACTCCCCGAAGTCAAACTGCGAGGAAATCCAGATTTCCGAAACATTGTTTGCCTTCACAAAACAATAAAGCAACGTCACTCATTTGAGAACAAAACCCAGCTGAAACGAAATTAGTCGAAACTGTAGCTGATCAAAAATAGAATCACAACACCTTACAGCTTATATAAGCTGATAATCTGTTAGTGACTCCGACAACAAGACGATTCAAACTTGAATTTTTTAAACCTATTTATAGAGCATTACACTCAGGTCTCAAACAATAGTTTTGCCTATTCAAGAATGATTTTCTAACGCGCTGTTAATCCTTGATTTGTTTCAGGCGGACATCAAACCTCAAACGGACGGTTGCAACGGTCTCAAATACAATTTGACGGCCGACATTATGGAAGCCATCTTTCGGACATATCCCGCCGTGAGGCAGAAACATCGTGAAAGTGTCCCTCACAAATTCACCGAAGCTCAATTTTGGACCAAATTTTTTCAGAGTCACTATTTTCACCGCGACCGCATCAACGCTGGCACCAAAGATCTCTTTACAGACTGCGCTAAAATTGACGACCAAGGTACATTAAAATTAGCTAAATTCTTATTACTATAAAGTTGTGTAAAATATTTTTTGAAAAAATATTTTATATTGAATTTAGAACCTAGCAAAATAAGCAAATGTCCATACGCCGTCTACGCCGATTTTGGTAGTGGACAATTTTCTAAAATGGGTCCGGGACCCGCCACACTCACTGTTTCCCCCATATTCCCCATGTTGAAGAAATGAGTATCCATGCGACTAGTCCGAAGAATGAACATACCCCTGTGAATGAATTCGCAGCGTTTTTCGGGGCGTTTTATGCTGTCTATATGAAAATGAGCAAATGACCGTCCGCCGTGCACCGATTTTGGTAGTAGACAATTTTCTAAAAATCTGATATTTTGGTTGGGGACCCGTTTCCAAGTCTAGTTGGTCCTGGAAACTTTTTAGCCCAATCGGATCAAATTTAGGAGGGGTAGGGATCAAAATGTTTTTCGAAAATGGGTTTTTTGATATTTTTGGCGACGTAGGCGTGTAGGGTATTATTTTCGACTAAATGTTGGACGCTGAATCCAATAAGAAGGGTTCCGGGACGATTGAGGCCTTCCGGAGGAGGTTATGGGTCAAAATGGGTCCCATCTACCCTGTTTTCGAGATTTCTTGTACCTATGCGTGTGGGGTATCATTATCAACTGTATTTTGGACGCTGAATCCAATGAAACAGGTCCGGGAACGATTGGCGCCCTCTGGATGAGCTCATTGGTCCAAATGGGTACCTATCTACCCATTTTTGAATATCGATTTTTGTAATTTTGGGTACCTATGCGTGTGTGGTATCAGTTAACACTACATTTTGGACGCTGAATCCAATTAAATGGGCCCCGGAACGATTGGCGCCCTCTGGATGAGCTTATGGGTCAAAATGGGTACCTATCTACCCATTTTTGAATATCTTTTTTCGAGATTTTGGGTACCTAGGGGTGTGGGGTATCGTTTTCCACTAAATTTTGGACGCTGAATCCAATGAAACGGATCCGGGAACGATTGGCGCCTTTTGGATGAGCTTATGGGTCAAAATGGGTACCTATCTACCCATTTCGAATGCGTGTATTCAATATTTAATACCTAGGCGTGTTGAGTATCATTTTCCACTAAATTATGGACGCTGCATCGATTGAAATGAGTCTCCATGCGCCTGGTCCGAGGAATAACCAACCCTTGTGAATGAATTTGCAGCGTTTTTGTGGTAATGATCGTCGAAGCAATTGATTTATGATTTATTTTTCAGTTCTATCGAAAGAAATGAACGAAGGCGTTAGCGACCCCTCGGTAGACATATCCTCGTTTGAAGACACTTCATTGGGTGAAGGCTACGGCTCTTTAGAAAATAACAAGGCTCCTCCTCAAAACATAGTTCATCAAAGTATGATCAAAAGGTACACTCCATTTTCAATCGCTGTATATTATTATATTATTTCACATCGCTCGTTCAACAGTCGTCTTATGTGTTGTGCTTTCTAATTTCAGGTTCAATCAGCATTCAATAATGGTGTTGAAAGCCTGTCAAAATAATCCCGCTTCTCAAGAAAGCAATCCTCCTCAAATGAACGGGAATAGCGAATCTAAAGGTGACTCGTCTCTGAAAGATGGCGATTCAACCTTGAATCACAAAAATAGAAAAGTTAGTTATCTTATTTTCATGGTTGGGATGGGGTGTTGAGAAATATTTGGTGCGTCTTCTCTTATTGTGATCTTCTTTTTCAGAGAAAAATACGTGAGAAAATAACATACGACGACCTCGAAAGTACAGAAACCTCGGCGCCTCTTGTCAAGCTCAACCTTACAAAGGTATTTTGGCGTTTTGTTAGGTTATTGATGGAAATGCGGCTTATGGGTAGATTCGGACTGATATTATCGAGCAATGTTGGGCACTCAATCTCATGATAACATGAATGAATTCTGTCCTCTGAAGATTTTTAGTGTCGTCAAATTTCTTAGTATAATGCGTCCAACTGGTCCTTGGTTCCCAAATAGAAAATTCAAGTAAAACTACCTACTCCTTGATTTCTTTTGATTTGTGAAACTTGGGCGTGATGATACGGAGTTTTCTTGATAGGAAAGGGCCGGCTGACTTCGCTGATGCCTCACTCGTTGTCTGACCCAGTTTCACATGTAGAAATCATACCCTTTTGGCAAGTAATATAGAGAAGAATTGAATGAATTCTAATTAAATCTAAAGAACTAGAGCAGGGAACAAGGAACCAAAATGAAATTTAAATAATTAGGGCGGAATTCAGTACTCACTCATGACCAAGTGCACCCTTAAGTAGGACGGTAAATAGGGTTGCACAAGACTCATTTCTTCAACATGAAGGAAATGGGGAAACAGTGGGTGTGGCGGGTCCCGGACCCATTCCAATCGATTCAGGGTCCAAAATTTAGTGGAAAATGATACCCCACACGCCTAGGTACCAGATATCTCGAAAACACATTCAAAATGGGTAGTTAGATACCCATTTTAACCCATAGCTTCTTCCGGTGGATGCCAATCGTTCTGGGACCCTTTTCATTGGATTCAGCGTCCATAATTTAGTAGAAAATGATACCCCACACGCCTGGATTGCCACAAATCTCGAAAATCCATTTTTCGAAAAACACCATTTAACCCCTACTCCGCCCAAATTTGGTCCGATCGGGGTGAAAAGTTTCGAGGATCAACTAGAGCAAAAAACGGACCCCTGACCCAAATTTTAGATTTTTAGAAATTTTTCTACTACCGAAGTCGGCGTAGACGGCGTACGGAGATTGGACATTTGATGCTATTTGCTTGGGTTTGACTCAAAAATGTTGGTGAAATGGGACTTGGTCGGTAACATGGAGGTAGACTTATGGTAGGCTTATGGTTCCTGTTGACATTTGACGTCAGCCATACCAATCCAATGTGAACCCTGCCATGATGGCGCTGTTTTCTGTGCTTCTTTAAAAAAAAAAATAATAATTTTGTTCTTTCGGCCATTAATGAAGTCTAATGACTGTAATTTCCAATCTTCCAGGTAGAGCGTTACCTCCAAGGTCCAGCGTCGAGCGAAGAACCCACCGTACAACCTGTGACCGAATCCGATCTCCCACTCCTCGCGCAGGCGTTAGTTCGCCTCAAAGACGAAGTCGCCAATTACCCCCTCCACTCGTCCAATCACATGCTGGTGGCGCCGACCGTCGCCGTCAACGTCTTGGGCGAGTTGACGCCTGGTGGAGCTCTGATGCGTTCTCACCACGACGATTCCCTAGCTGGTAAGCTTGCCAAACATGATTGGGGTAGCTGCTTCTTCCCCTGTGGATGCCATAGATGTTGACCATCCGTTGGCGACCAATCCTTCTTCCCCCTCTTCTTCTGAATCAATCTAGTCACTTCCATAATTGTTTAGATATTAATGTCTCCTGTAGAAAACCAGCCGATATTGTGTTGTGCTCAGGTAAATTAGTACGCAACAGAGGAAGTGGATCACGAGTCGATCAACCGAATAGGTGGAACACCCATTGGGAGCACCCTCTAGAGCCCCGTTTACACTGCCAGACCTGATATACCTGTTCTAGACTGTTCCTGAGGCCATGTGGCCCATTACAGTCTATCCTCGTCTTCATTTATGCGCTAGATCATCTGGGAGCCCTGCTCTATGGCTTCCCCGTATATCAGGCACCCCACCCTCTTCCAGCGTTTGCCTGCCTGTGGCAGCCCAGGATGGACCTCGTGGAGGTGCCGGGTTTTGCAAGGGGTCTTTAATTTCTCTCTGCTAAGCCTCTGTGGCATACTATGAGCTATAGGGTGGGGGTGGCTGTGGAGCTGCTGGGACTTAGTGCCTGATGTGGTGGTGGCGGCAATTACTCGCCACTTTACTGGGCATCACTGAACATACAGGCATTTTGTAGGAATACCTAAATTGGAAAACACTGCCAAACCGTCCTCGAGCATGATTGTGATCGTTGCTCGCCGATTTTCAACGAGCATGAACGCAAAAGGACCTACCGTTTACACTGCCCGAGCTTTTCTGACGATCAGTTGCTTGTGAGCATTTACTGTGAATGAGAAGAGATGGCACCCGCGTTGTCGAGAGTTGCGGTAACCGCTGCGTCAATTCTTATTCTAGATCACCTAGAAAAGGAAAAGCTCAAAAGAAAAGGCGCCGCATGTGGGAGTCTTCGTTTTTGCGAAAAATAAGTTATTCCTCATTGCTGAAGGACTTGAAGGAGGATGGCAGTGGGCTCTTCAACAATTTCAGTCGCATGTCACATGAAGACTTCACCTTCATACTGTACAAAATAGAAGGCAACATCTCCAAAACCGATACGAACTTCCACAAAACTGGTGACTCGTACGGCAGCCTCATGTACCTTTTCAGGGTTTCTAAGCCAACAATTTCGCTGGCGAGAACTAGATTCGGCGAATTGAAGTTCTGGTGTGTGACTGCGCGAGCCTCGGAAGAATGCTCGTTCATGGCCCTTGCTCACGGCAAATGCTCGGGCAGTGTAAACGGGGCTTTGGAGAGGAGGGCCAGTCGATCAACCTGTCCTATCAGTTAAGACTATGACAGGGAGCACACTCTGAAGAGAGGAGACCTAGTCGATCGACCTAGTAGATGGTAGTCGAATGGGGAGCACTCTCAGGAGAGGAAGAGCTAAAAAGGAAAAGATGGTAATTGTGATTACGACACGATTAACACTGAGCAGTAAGGGTAGAAGAGAAAACTAGGTTTGGAGAGCAGAATGAATATTTTGGCCTGTGCTGGCACTTGTGTATCCCCAGTAGGGGAGTTCCCTGGTCCACACCCTTGGCAGCTTGGGTTTTCCCAGGCCCCTTTGGTAGGGTGGTCCCAGGCTCGAGCGTTGGTGGGGTCGAGGGTGATTTTCCCTGCCGCCTTGGTGCGCCCTCTGCCCGTCATGTGTTCATTTGTACTAAGCCATTCCAAAATCTTTTTAGTGTGGGCATCACATTCTATAAAAATTCAACGTCTTTTTGAGTGATCTTTGTGAGCCAGATTCGACAGCACTAAACGCAAGAGAGTCCTACTGATTTCCCTTTCCACCAAAAGTGTTTTCCCTCATTTTCAAAAGATCAGCAACTTTCATCTAGGCTAGGTGAGCGTATGGACCAGTCCAACCCTGGATTGCTCCTGTCCAATGGGCTGGATCCTATGTCCAACTCTTTCTTTTCCCAAACTTCATCCCCTTCTTCGAAAATTCTTCCCTCCTTTCTCCTGCTGCTTTCCGCAAGTCTGGCATCAAATCCAAGATGATTGGCAGCCGTCCACCAAAGAAATAATGTGTACTGGCGCCCGTCTCGTAGCATTCTGTGGGGCATTGTGGTAGCCGAACATGACATAGTGAATTGCTCTCCATCATGTCCTTCTTGTTTGCCCGGTACCTGTTCTTCAGGGTGCGTATAAAGTATTCCTTATGTGGCGGATTCCGTTTTTCTTGAAACGATTAAGAGTGGAAGAGGGATGCGTTTTTTGGAAAATGGATTTTCGAGATTTTTGGTGGTCCAAGCGTGTGGGGTATCGTTTTCCACTAAATGTTGGACGCTAAATCGGTTGAAATGAGCCTCCATGCTGCTGGTCTGAGGAATAACCAACCCCTGTGATTTTCTCTTCAGAATTGGTATCGGAACCGTTGGCCAAAGAAGTCAAAGCAATCTACGCCTCGACCTGCGAACTTCTGCGTCACTTTTGGGCCTGTTTCCCGCCAACTTCCTCCGAACTCCAAGCCAAAGCCGAACACACCTACAACGCCCTGCGAAGGCTGCACAACGCCCGAATAAAACCATTTGAGGTACATAAATGCTTTATCCTATTCCTCTCTTCCCATAGTTTGACTTTACATGATGAGACAGAGTTTCTTGATAGGAAAGGGCCGGCTGATTCCACTGATGCCCCACTCCCAATCTGATGATTCACGATATTTGCTTTGACTGTCTGTGTCAGGAATTGTTTTAATTTTTCTTTCCCATTTGTTCTCTCTGCAGGGTAAAGTGATGGTCGAGTTTTCTCCTCTGAGCCAACAGCTGACAGCCCACCTAAACTCGTTGCTCAACACCGCTTACAACAAATACGAAATGTGGCAGTCGCGTAGGAAACAACTCCCAGTCATTCCGGGAAGTAGGTGACCCTCATCGAGTAAGTAGCCTTTTGGTTGGTTATTCCTTGAATAATCAATCTATGTTTTCATGCAAAATGTCAATCTCTCTTATTAGGCCAAAAACAAAAAATTTCTGGGCGTTTCAAGGTGTCTAGATCAAAATTGGCTAATGTCCGTCCGCCTTCCACGCCAACTTTGGTAGTAGGAAAATTTCTAAAAATCTGGCATTTTGGTCATGGACCCGTCATGGCTCTTGTTAGTCCTCGAAACTCTTCCAAATTAGGTCAACATGTGTATTTCAATAAATGGATTTTCGAGATTTGTGGCGATCCAGGCGTGTGGAGTGTCATTTTCTACTAAATTTTGGACACTGAATCCAATGAAAAGGGTCCCAGAACGATTGGCATCCACCGGAAGAGGCTATGGGTCAAAATGGGTATATATTACCCATTTTGAATATGACTGTGTTTTCATGATTTCTGGTACCTAGGCGTGTGGGGTATCATTTTCCACTAAATTTTGGACCCTGAATCGATTGGAATGGGTCCGGGACCCGCCACACTCACTGTTTCCCCCATTTTCCCCATGTTGAAGAAATGAATCTCCATGATATGGGTCCGGGAACGATTGGCACCCTCTGGATGAGCTTATGGGTCAAGATGGGTACCTATCTACCCATTTCGAATATGTTTTCGAGATTTCTGGTACCCAGGCGTGTGGGATATCATTTTCCACTAACTTTTGGATGCCGAACCCAATGAGACGGGTCCCGGGACAATTTGTGCCCACCGGAAGAGGTTATGGGTCAAGATGGGTATGCATATACGAGGCGCGTTCATAAAGTAAGGGCCGTTTGCCTATATTTCAATAATGGCGCTTCGAAGCAAAGTTTTACTACTGCAGCGCTATCTACTGACACATTGCGAAGCTACAGCGTGATTTGTTTTGATTCTGAAGTCGTATTGTTGTCAATGAATGCAAAGAACAATGGCTGTGAAAATCGTTGATCCCGCCAACTGTGAATTGCGTTCTGTGATTCGTTTCTTATGTGCAAAAGGATCGTCGGATGCTGAAATTCATCGGGAGTTATGCCTGGTTTACGGACCCACAGTGATGAGTGAAGGAAAGGTTAGACAATGGTGCCGTGATTTTAATAATGGCCAAACAAATATCTATGACGAAGAGCCAGAGTGGCAGGCCCAGTATCCAGACTGTCCTCACACTGCTGCCAAAACCATGGAGAAAATTCAAGATTTTCGTTGGGAACTTTTTGACCACCCACCGTACAGTCCCGACCTTGCACCTAGCGACATCTTCCTCTTCTTGCATTTTAAACGGTAGCTCGGTGGACAACGCTTTGAAACCGAAAAGGGACTCAAAAACGCCGTTGTCAACTGGTTCCACTCTCAGGCGGTAAGCTTCTATGCACAAAAATCTGGTGCAGAGGTACGAAAAATGCTTACAAGTGAACGGCGAATATGTAGGGAAGTAGAGAAAGATTGTACCTAACTAAATATGACAATAAAATTTGTTTCTTATGAGTACATTTTTTTCTGTGACCAAACGGCCCTTACTTTATAAACGCGCCTCGTACCTATTTTGAATGTGGGTTTTTGAGAATTTCGATACCCCCCCTAGGCGTGTGGGGTATCGTTTCCCACTAAAATTTGGACGCTGAACCGATTAAAATGAGTCTCCGTGCTCCTGGTCCGATGAATAACCTTGCAGCGCTTTACTACAGGGTCCGCCAACAAAGTAGGATGGATTTAAAAAAATCATAACTCGGTTATTTCTCAAGATAGAATATATATATTTTTTTTTAACTGTTCGCAAGAAGTGGAATTTTCTGGTAATGTTCAATTTTTGAAGACGAACGTCGAGCATGTGATGCCCATCAGCTTGAATGCATTTATCGAGTCTTTCGGTGAAGCTCCTCAAAATGCTGTCCAGCATTTCTCGTGGGATGCGGCTGATTTCCATGGTGATAGCCTCCTTCAAATCGTTCAGGGTCCTTGGCTTATCTTTGTAGACTCTTTCCTTTAGGTATCCCCCCCAAAAAAAAATCACAGGGGGATAGGTCAGGGGACGGGGGGGGGGGGACGTCACCGCGCCGAGAAATGAGTCGACCATTAAATTTTTGGCGAATCCGCCGGCAATAATTGCTGACAAATCACCAACTTATACAACTTATATGAAAGTGTAGATCGACTTACAATATTTGACAAACAGTTGATTGTGAGAGGTTCAAATTTGCTGCACAAAGTCGGATGGACCGGTGTGGGCTCTGGAGGGCAGTGACTCACGCGCTCAACATTCTCTGGAGTTCGCGCTGTTCGATCTCCTCCCCTCCTTTTTTTCGTAACACTGCCTGTTTCCCTGAAGTTTTCAACCCACCTTAGGATTACATTACGAGTTGGGATAGCTCCGCGGGGAGAAATCGCGTACTCTTGACAGAAATCTCTCTGTGTTTGAATTATCAACTCACCATTCACTAAAAACCGACTTACCGCAAAAACACGTTGTGGCATCGTCCAAACCATCTTTGCAACTAACCTAAAAAAAACTTCCCTTCATTGTGAAGACGATGGTCCCAACCCCACCCCTCACAGAGTTCCCCACGCTGAGTACTACCCATTTCAAAAACGTCCTACTTCGTTGGCCGACCCTGTACTTCAAAATGTGCTCAAGCTTTGCAAATCAACTAAATACTGGAACCCGTTGATTACCGTGTAAATGTTGGATTTGGTGTTTATTTTATTCAATTTTCGACCTTGAAACAACCTACAGTGTACGATACGATGAAGTATTTTAAATTGAATATCTCTTAATGAAATACGCTATCTAATGATCTTCTTTCCCTTTACAGAGTTCGGCGTCTCTCCTGATCAACTCCTTTCAGGGCAGTCGTTCGATTTTCAAGATCCGTTTCTGCACTCTTTGTAAGAACTCAACTAAAGAAGACTTTTTCACTGTTGAAACACGATTTAGTGGTCGTCTACCTTGTCTACCTGTTCTTGCAATTCGTGGTGTTTTGTTTTTTTCATTTCCTGTCGAAATTACATTATTCCTTACACGAAAATCCGTGTTATCGAGTCAAATAATCAACGCCCTCAGTTATGTCGTATTTCTAGTCTTTAAAATGGGAATAACATTTGAATGTTGATACATTTGCTGTCGTCGACCTTTTCAGGTCCGAGTAGTTAGGTTGATTTCGTGTACATTATTTCTGTAATGAGATGTTTGTACTGGAGGCGGGCAACTCAGTCCTTTTTGTTCCAATATTGTTTACTGGTAATTAGAACTACTGATTTCTCAACTAAAAACAATTTTTTTTTTTTAAATTTATTTCGTCTAAAATTTACATTTTATTATTTGTGCTTCAGTGGAGTTCCTTGATCTTATAAAAATGATGCGATGAGCACCCGGAATGAGTCCATTTTGCCAAATAATCTTTAATATTCATCAGTTTGGTGTCTTTTTCTGTTAATAAAACCCTATCGTTAATTGATTTAAGGAGATTTTCATTTATTTTGTCAAGCCGATGTAGCGCTTTCGAGTCGTGACATAGCGAATGGTTGCAGATAATCTGCATTTTGTAACTTTTTGGAGTTGTTTTGAAATTGATGGCTGATTTTGGAAGGTTTTTTAGTGCTGAACACGAATATCACAACCATTTTTCCCGTAAAATGTCCAGATTTTTCACAATTGATCTGATTTTGAAACGCTTTTTTGTCAACTGGATGAAATAATAGTTACATATGTATCTATCTAAATAGAAATTTCACTGAACATTATTAAACTCTTCATTTTTTCAATGCGAGGGATGAAAATAATTCGTAATAAGGTAACTGGCGGGTGATATTAAGATTCAGTAAATTTTCTTTTTTGAGGACTTACGCTATGGATTTGGATTTGTGATGTCCCTCTTCAAATTTCACACGTCTGCGATCATACAGGGTGTCTCAACAAAATGTACTCAGACTTCAAATGGCGAGAAATCCGTCATTTATGAACATACAGCGACATGGAATAGCTTCGAATACAGAATACAGATGTGATTGAGGAATCATGTTCGAGTTGATGACCATTATTGTCCAGACGACGCTGGTAACGCGCACCAAGGGATTCGCAAACGTCGCGAAACAGGTCGGTCATTAGGAATATCGCGACATTGTCTTTCAATTTCCATTTTCAATGCATCAATTGTTCTTGGTGCGATAAACTTTGTCTTTGAGATATCCCCACAAAAAGAAGTCCAAGGGTGGGGAGTGTGGATGATATTCAATGGCACCCCTTTGGCCAATCCATGTCTGGAAAAGCTGCATCGAGGTGAGCTCGTACATCGCGATGGTAGTGGGGAGGTGCTCCATCTTGCTGAAAGTAAATCTCGCCGTCATCACCAAACATCTCAAATTTCTCTTTGGAACGAGCAATTTGGTGGCGGTCTTGAGAATTCCCTTCTGAATCGTCTTTGCACTTCGGCGTTTTCAGTCTTCCAATAACATTTCAGGACAAACTTCCTTGCTTCAAAGCTAAGTTGACTTCATGCCATGCTGGGGTTTACACCTCACCTGCTACACAAAAACTTCTGAATTCGAAGCTTTTCCATTTCGCTGTATGTTCATAAATG
Source organism: Cyrtorhinus lividipennis (assembly GCA_019603395.1). Classification (NCBI taxonomy): domain Eukaryota; kingdom Metazoa; phylum Arthropoda; class Insecta; order Hemiptera; family Miridae; genus Cyrtorhinus; species Cyrtorhinus lividipennis. The sequence goes on along the minus strand of CM034000.1, from coordinate 27,021,359 downwards.
AAAGATTTCTCTTCATTCGAAGTGTGAGTACATTTTTTTGAGACACCCTGTATTTATGTTCCAACGCCTTTGGTAACGCTTTTCCATAATGTTGATATCTTGGTGGAATCTCTCGCCGTCTTCTTCGCTGTAGCCTCCAAATTTTTCGAGGAAATTATGTTCACCTCTATTGGAAAGTGTTCGGAATTTGTGGGAGGATCAGGGATTGGTAAAGTTTGGTACGGGCTTTATTGCAGAGGACAAATTTGGATAAAACTAATTTTTTGGTCTTGGATGACATCCCTGCCGCGTTAGTCAACAAAATCGGTAACATGGTTTTGGTGTTCCCTCCACACCATAGGGATGGCCAAAGGCGTTGAAAGGTTACATTTGCATGGATTTTCATCTAGGCGCGTGGGGGGTATCATTTTCCACTAAATTTTGGACCCTGAATCGATTGGATTAGGTCCGGGACTCCCCACACCCACTGTTTCGGTTTTTCGACTAGAAGATTGTTATTCAGGCGGGGTTAAAGTCCACATTTTACAGGGTCAAAGCAGATCAAAACCTGGTTACTAGAAGATAGGGTTGTAGACCTGTCATTGTAATTCTTTAATTAGGAATTGTGAAAAATCTAGACGTCATGGAAAATTTAAACGGATCTGAATTCAGCTATCAAGATTCTCAAAGAAACAGCTATTAGTTTTAAAACAACAAAACCATTCAGGGTTATCGATATTTTCGCCACGACGGAGACGCCTAGAAAAATTAATGTATTTTGTCATTGATTATTAAATTACAAAATCTGTCTACTTTGGTCATGGTCCAAGGAAATTCATATTAACGATTCATTGTTGGGTGACTACCGATAACAAACTGTATTCTACGGACAGTGCAAACTCATTTTGTAGAAATATCAGATTTATCACATAAGATATCAACACGATTTCAAGAGGATTTTCACGGGATTATCTTTCATGTGAGCCACTATATGCCATTCTCATAATTTATCGGAAATTCACCCCCAACATCTCCACTTCCGCCTTCTGCTAAATAGAATTTCCACTCAAAAATCTGATTGAGTTGCCCAGCAAGGTGATTTCTTAAAATAACTCCCCCACCTACTCGTTCAATGTCCTCATCTTTACCAAATTGGCCGACAACCCGAAGTTTTTGTTCAAAATTCGATCAAATAGTTAATTGAAAGTGCCTCGCTGTTTTGAGAAATCGCCCTTCGAAAAAGGTTGGAATCCAGTTCGGTTCCTGGAAACGATTTTACAACAATTTACCTATGTATATTTTGAAGTGTGTGAATATTAAATTACAACCTTGAAAAAAAAACCAACGTAATAAAATTAATGTACTGTGTATATTCTGTTGAATTTGTATTTATTGTTTCAGTTTTGATTTTTAGATAGGAAATGAATGTGGAGAACAGATGGAGACGTCTGTTTTGTTTGTTTTCGAACAATACAATTTTGTTACATTTGTCCAAATTGACGATTTGGCCGTTTATTATTCAATTCGCCTTTTCCCTGTTGAAATGAGTGAGTTTTGCGACGTCAACGCTACAGCGCATAGATTATATTTTATGTTCATCCCATAACGTGAGAAAATCTGAAATTTTGGTCAGGGACCCGTTTTTGGCTGTAGTTGGCCCTCGAAACTTTTCAGTCCGCTCGGACCAAATTTGGGGGAGATGGGGGTCAAAATGTGTATTTCGAAAAATAGATTTTTGGCGATCTAGGCGTGTGGGGTATTCCTTTCCGCTAAATTTTGGACGCTGAATCCAACAAAATGGGTCCCGGAACGATTGATGTCCACCGGAAGAGGTTATGGATCAAAATGAGTATCAATGTAAGCCTCTCTCGAATTAAAATGTGTTTGAATTTACTACATCTTCCCCTCCTTTGGGAGCCACCGCCCTCGGTGGTGATCCATTAGTGATGGTGTATGTTCTGGTCAGGGTCAAGGTGACAAATCCAGCTGGAGTCTGCTGTTGCGCTTACAATCACATAAAGCATAGGCGGGGCCAATGTTCAAAAGTCAGCACAGTACATAATCTAATGAACAATAAATTGAATACAAATGATCAAATCAAAAGAATTAAACAAATATTTGCTTTCCCAATCATCACGGCCAAAACACTGCCAAGCACAACAACCATGTCCTCAAATAAGAGCAAATAAACAAAGTTCTGCAACAGTAGATAACATACTGCCCTTTTACAAGATTTCCTAACTATCATTGACACAAATTAAATTTGAAAACAAGAGAGTGATAAAGCAAGACATATTACAACATATTACAACTGTAAAGAATTAAAGGGACAATATAGGGTCTCAACATACTAGGACAACAAAGGAAAAGCTTTCCAACTATGTTGGTACTGAGTTTCCAAGATTTGAAATGAATGTGAGAAGTTCACCCTGGGAAAATGAACAAATATAGGTTCCCATGGGCTGAACAACAACCCTCCTTCCAAAGAATTCTGCAATTGCCTCTAGGAGTCCTCTACAAGTTCTTGGAATCCCTAGCTCAGTAACACGTGGGGTCGTGTGTGGCGAACCTACACATGGGATCCCACCGCGCTGCCACCATTTTTGTAAGCCTCTCTCGAATTAAAATGTGTTTGAATTTACTATAATTTAATTCGGGTTTCTTCGGAGAATTTGGAAGGGACCTAGTGAGAGGATACAGGATGTAAGTCCAAGACTTACGACTGAGCAACTAGGGATACCAAGGATGGGCATAAAATACATTGATACAACATGAATTATAATTGAAAACAAGGACACGTTGCAAAGGAGATTATGCCTCAACCTGGGCTAGAATTGATACAAGACAAAGTAATTTGACAAAGTAAATTAGACAACTTGTGGATCATAAAATACAATTAATTCAAGACACATGAAATTATGATATACATGAAATACAATTTAATGAGAAAGTGCAACGGTACCGGCTGACAAAAACGGCGTCAACATCGAAGGAAAAACAAGAGGGGGCATGCTGTCCCGCAGGTACACAGCGAGGCTTATTAACTTGAGTCCTTTATCTCATGGGGAACACAATATTACAGCTTCGGTCGACTTCACCACGGTAGCAGAGTTCACTTCAGAGCAAGCACAGGACAAAGCCAGGATGGACTGAGTGAGATGCACTTGCACGACAGGATTACAAAAATATATGACTCCAACATGTTGGGCGCCCCAGCAACAAGGGGCACCTTGACAACAACCACCTGGTTGGGCACCTTAGCAATGAGTGAGCACTGGGCCTCTCTTCAAAATGCGGCACAGGAGCTGCGTGCACATCCTGGCGCATGCTCCCTCCCTTCTGGCCTTCTGGAGGCAGCAAGCCTGGGGGCTTACATCAATCCCATTTCAAATGTGTTTTCAAGATTTCTGGTACCGGATTTAGATAGATTGATGGATTATTTATTGCTGTACGCCCTTAGGCCATTAAATGGTTCGCAAACGGTCAAATGAAACAATTATGTTAATTATCCAAATAATATTGGGTAACGATCTAGACCCAATATTGCAAACTCTGGTTAACTTTGAAGGACGTTAACCGCATATCACATTGTATGGATAAACACGTTTTTGGGCATAGTTGGGCCACAATATGGGGCATTGCAACATCAACATCATTAAACTGAGTTATACCCTGTCGGTAATGAAAAGAATACGTAGGAGTCGCTTCCTGGCGGAGAAGAAGCGAAACAAAAAGGGGGAAATTTTCGTTTGTATGATTTTTCTCCCCTACAAACGTCAGCACTGAATTGTCTTGCAAAAATAGACAAGCATTGCTCTGATAGTAGATTATTTTTTATGTATTTTCTTGTACATCCACTCCTTGATGGCAGCTCTGAAGGAACTTTTGGTCAAACCTGCAGCCGGCTCTGGACCCACGAAGGGTGTTTTGGAGCCCATCCTGGCAACCTCATCAGCTTTTTCGTTGCCCTCAATGCCCCTGTACCCCACCACCCACTCAAGTGACACTGTATTGCACGCTGCTAGGGCACAAAGAGTCTGTTTACAATCCTTCACCACCTTAGATGAGATGTTGAGTGCTGTGAATGCTTTAATCGACGCATGGCTGTCAGAGAGAATGTGGAGGTGTGCATTAGTATGCCCTCTCCTCAGACTCTCCAGGGCACATGCGTTGATTGCCAGAATTTTGGCCTGGAAAACGGAGGTGTATTTCCCTAGTGGCTCGGCACTCAACAATTATGTAAGTTGCAGTTTTGTCTGCTTCCTCACAGAGTCTGCATAGGGTTGTTGATTGAGTCACCCCTATGCGGTTCAGATGAAAACGCAGATGAGCGAAGCCGGTTAATAGGCCAACTAAATGGAATGATGAGTAAGGTTTTGCTGCTGCTTGCTTACTGTGGACATGTCCTTCAATATTCCGCCATCTGTTGGTGTGTTTCTTGCACGTCCACTCCTTGATGGCAGCTCTGAAGGAACTTTTGGGCAAACCTGCAGCCAGCTCTGGGCCCACGAAGGGTGTTTTGGAGCCCATCCTGGCAAGCTCATCGGCTTTTTCGTTGCCCTGAATGCCCCTGTGCCCCGCCACCCACTCAAGGGACACTGTATTGCGGGCTGCTAGTGCGCAATGAGTCTGTTCACAGTCCTTCACCACCTTAGATGAGATGTTGAGTGTTAATCAACGCATGGCTATCAGAAAGAATGTGAAGGTGTGCATGAGTATGCCTTCTCCTCAGACTCTCCAAGGCACATGCGTTGATTGCCAGAATTTCGACCTGGAAAACGGAGGTGTATGTATTTCCCGTGTGTTTCTCGTTGTGTGTAGTGCCTCTGCGCTAAAAAATTATGTGAGTTGCAGTTTTGTTTGCTTCCTCACAGAGTCTGCATAGGTTTGTTGATTGAGTCACCCCTATGCGGTTCAGATGAAAACGCAGATGACCAAAGCTGGTTAATAGGCCAACTATCGCTTTTAGGTTGCTGCATTAATGTCTAAGTAGGTCCTTGGTGAGTGATGAGTGAGGTTTTGCGACTGCTTGCTTACTGTGGACATGTCCTTCAATATTCTGCCATCTGTCGGTGTGTTTCTTGCACGTCCACTCTTTGATGCCAGCTCTGAAGGAGCTTTTGGGCAAACCTGCAGCTGGCTCTGGGCCCACGAATTGTGTTATGGAGCCCATCCTGGCAAGCTCATTGGCTTTTTCGTTGCCCTGAATGCCCCTGTGCCCCGCCACCCACTCAAGGGACACTGTATTGCGGGCTGCTAGTGCGCAAAGAGTCTGTTCACAGTCCTTCACCACCTTAGATGAGATGTTGAGTGTTAATCAACGCATGGCTATCAGAAAGAATGTGAAGGTGTGCATGAGTATGCCTTCTCCTCAGACTCTCCAAGGCACATGCGTTGATTGCCAGAATTTCGACCTGGAAAACGGAGGTGTATGTATTTCCCGTGTGTTTCCCGTTGTGTGTAGTGCCTCTGCGCTAAAAAATTATGTGAGTTGCAGTTTTGTTTGCTTCCTCACAGAGTCTGCATAGGTTTGTTGATTGAGTCACCCCTATGCGGTTCAGATGAAAACGCAGATGACCAAAGCTGGTTAATAGGCCAACTATCGCTTTTAGGTTGCTGCATTAATGTCTAAGTAGGTCCTTGGTGAGTGATGAGTGAGGTTTTGCGACTGCTTGCTTACTGTGGACATGTCCTTCAATATTCCACCATCTGTTGGTGTGTTTCTTGCACGTCTTCTTGATGGCAGCTCTGAGGGAACTTTTGGAGCCCCTCCTGGCAAGCTCATCAGCTTTTTCATTGCCCTCATCCTCCTGTGCCCAGCCACCCACTCAGGGGACGTTGTATTGCAGGCACAGAGTCAGTTCACATTCCTTCACTACCTTAGATGAGATTTTAAGTGCTGTGAATGCTAACTTCTCCGTTTACACGATTCGCATTTTGTTGATTTTTGGAGACGATCGATCGCATAGACAGATTTCGGTAGAGTATTTGTCCTTAACAGAAGTCTCCCCGTTGTGGAAGAATAAAATTGACGTCATTCAAGGAGGAAATCAAATTCAGTCAGGGATAGATGATTCCGAGAGGGCATCGGTCCTTCGGGAGGAAGAGGCTGGGTATCCTGGGAGCCGCACCCCCGATTGTTCTCAACTTCCGTGCCGACCTGATCAGACTACGATCTGAGGATCGGGAATCAAGAAAAAATGTTGGTGAGTCGCTCATTGTGCGTCGGTGGTGCGGAATTCAAGTGGAAACAAGTATCACGGTGGTTAGGCGCCTACCTAGGTGCTCGTTGGAAACCTACCCCTACCAACAGGAGGCCTACGAGATTCATTTTAACTGGGTGAGTTGGCAGGTTGGCAAGTAATTTTAGACTAATTTCAAAATCGAAATCAGTTCTCCATGGACATACCGATTCACCCATAGACATAAATACTCCGTCGATTTTCAGCCACCTACCAAATTAGTACATATAGATTAGTAATACTCAGTTCACCAATTTTGGTAGTAGAAACATTTCTAAAAATATGAAATTTTGGTAAGGGATCCGTTTCCGGCTCTAGTTGGTCCTCGAAACTTTTCAGCCCGATCGGACCAAAATTTGGATGGGGTAGGGGTCAAAATGTGTATTTTGAATAGTGGATTTTCGAGATTTTGGGCGATCTAGGCGAGTAGGGTGTCATTTTCCACTAAATTTTGGACGCTGAATCCAATGAAATGGGTCCCACAACGATTGGCAGAGACATAATATGTCTCTGCTACCTAGGCGTGTGGGGTATAGTTTTCCACTAAATTTTGGACGCTGAATCTAATTAAATGGGTCCCAGAACGATTGGCACCCACAGGAAGAAGTTATGGGTCAAATTGGGTATATATTACCCATTTTGAATATGTGTTTTCGGGATTTCTGGTACCTAGGCGTGTGGGGTATCATATTCCACTAAATTTTGGACCCTGAATCGATTGGAATGGGTCCGGGACTCGCCACACCCTCTGTTTCCCCCATTCGAAGAATAACCAACCCGTGTGTATGATGATTTTTTTCCACAAACATTAGACTGACGAGGCAGAACCCCCTTTTCTTGCGAAAATTTGACGCACGTTTCGTCGTCACAAATAACTTTGCGGTAAAAATGGCCCGTCGTCAGTGGCTCATCGTTAAAATACTCAATACGAAACTCACAAAATCACACAAATATCACAGAAACTATCACAACGTCGTCAAATATGTATGCAACCTCAGCGGAACTGGTCCATTTCAACTGGACTCAATATCTTCTTGAACCTGAACATGAACCATGGTCCCCTTTCGTCCAGCTTATAGATAGCATACCAAAACACTGGAACCCAGGCGTAGATATCAACACGCCTTCGGTAGATACCTGTGTCAGTGTAGATAGCATACGGGACCGGTACCGAATTCAGCGTCCAAAATTTAGTGGAAAATGATATGATGATCTGATCTAATATGATCCATTTTTCAAAAACCTCCCTGAATTTGTCCCGACTAGGCTGAAAAGTTTTGGAGGCTCTTGACCAAATTTCGAATTTTTACAAGAATTTTCTACTATCAAAAACGGCGCGGGTGACAGACATTTTGAAACGTCAAATTTTGGGGCCCATCGAAGAGGTTAACCATAAACCAAGAACGTCATGCCCGTTCGAAAAAAATGCTAGCGATAATTCTAGGTTGTCAGAAATAGCCCTTGCTTGATATTTTATTGAAATCTCTCCAGGAGAAATTATGTTTCAAAAAATGTTGCCACTGAGGAGTTTTGCAATAACACGAATACTGGATTCTCCCAAGTCTGTTTTTGACTGCAAGACCTAAGAAATATTATACCTGAGGCGCGTTGAGGACCACGAGGAATTCGAATCTGGGTCATAACCAGGGGCCGACGAACCCTGAGGCTAGGGGATGCTTTTCTTGGGAACGCACACATACGCATTGGTAAAAAGGGCATTCCGGTACAACGTGGCTGCACACCCCGCTTCCTCCCTCCCATTACCACTCACTATTTGTGTCCCTATCCTCCTTTTTCCACTCGCGTTTGCTTTCGAACTTATTGTTGTTTCTCTCGACTCCTCCTGGATCCTCTGGAGGCCACCCCTCTGCACCTATTGTAGTTTCGAACCTTTTCGCCCCCCCGAGTTCCCAAATCTTCTCTTTTCAATCATCTGCTTTCTCAGGCGGCGCAGCTGCAAAAGAGCAAGATTTTGGTTGTGTGAACTCAGTGATGCTCAGAGATTTACTGCTCTTCAAAAGTTCTTCCAACATTTTCTATTCGAATGTTCATCATGATAATGATCAATTGAGATCAATCAATGGAAGCACATGGGATGGATCACATAGCTGAGACGTCTACACGCTCTGTTTTGCACGTTTTGTCTGCGCGGAATGAAAACCTTGCAATTTGCAGAGCGTACACACGGCACAGACATATCCGTATATTTTGCTCAGTTTTGTGTGAGATCGCCATGGAGGAGGTACTACTCTGGTCGATTTTCCCGATGTGTATTGTTTAAAAAAAATCTGCGAATTCTTACACAAAGGTTGGTTATTCCTCGAATGGGGGAAATAGTGGGTGTGGTGGGTCCCAGACCCATTCCAATCGATTCAGGGTCCAAAATTTAGTGGAATATGATACCCCACACGCCTAGGCACCAGAAATCCTGACACATACAAAATGGGTGGATACCCATTTTGACCCATAACTTCTTCCGGAGGGTGCCAATCGTTCTGGGACCCGTTTCATTAAATTCAGCGTCCAAAATTTAGTGGAAAACTGTACCCCACACGCCTAGGTAGCAGAAATCCCGAATACACATATTCAAAACGGGTAATAAATACCCAATTTGACCCATTATTACTTCTTCCAGTGGGTGCCAATCGTTCTGGGACCCGTTTCATTGGATTCAGCGTCCCAGACCCATTCCAATCGATTCAGTGTCCATGATTTAGTGGAAAATGATACCCTACTCGCCTAGATCGCCCAAAATCTCGAAAATCCATTTTTCAAAAAACACATTTTGACATCTACCCCCCCCCCCCTACCCCCCAATTTTGTCCGATCGGACTGAAATGTTTCGAGGACCCGTCCCGGGAACAGACCCCTGACCCAAATTTCAGATTTTTAGAACATTTTCTACTACCAAAAACGTTTGGTTCCCTTCCCCATGAATTACTATGGGGTAAATTAGCAGAGTTAGGGATTAGGGGGCGAATTCTTAGGGCCCTGAGAGACCTGTACAGCAAAGCAAAGGTTGCTATAAAAGTAAAAAATGAATTTACTGAATTTCATCAAGTTCTAGAGGGGGTTTTGCAAGGCGATTCCGTTAGTCCGGTCGTATTTTCTCTATACATAAGTGGCTTGGAAGAGTATATAAGGCAAAGGAATTTAGGGGGCTTAAACGTGGATGGGCGAACTGATATATTGCTTCTCATGTTTGCGGATGATATTGTCATCTTTGGTGATAGTAAGAGGGACATTGAAAACAAGATGCAGGCCTTAGACGAATACTCAAGGTCAATGGGTCTCTCTATAAATCAGGACAAGACAAAAATAGTGTGTTTCCAAAGAGGTAAACGAAAAAGGCAAGATGATTTCATAATTTTACCATGTGGGAAAATAGAATTCGTTAAGGAGTACATCTACCTTGGAGTAAATTTCTCTTCGTCAGGATTGTACTATAAAGCTAAGGAGCAATTTAAAGCCAAAAGTTTACGAGCTTGGGGTAGTGTACGGGAAATTTTGGTAAAGGGTAAATGTGTAAGTTGGGAAGCCACTTGTCGGCTTATTGATTCGATGGTCTGTTCGGTACTGCTCTACAGCTCAGAGATCTGGGGTCTACGCTACCTTGAGGAGCTAGAGGCAATACAGTCAAAAATTTTGAAAAGCATTTTAACCTTGCCTTTCGGAACCCCTCGTTACATGCTGCGAGCCGAGACAGGTAGGGCAAAATTAGGAGTTTTTGTAGTGGATAGAGCCTTGGGTTGGTGGGAGGCAATCCTAAGAATGCCGGAAAGTAGATACCCTCGCATTTGTTATAACCAGCTACTGTCAACAATCAACAGAGGTCTTGATGTGGAAAAATACAACTGGGCTTCCCAACTCAAGACTATACTTGTGGAATTGGGTTACCATGATCTGTGGAAGGTGCAAAATGCTGACGAAGTGAAAAAAAATAAGCAGCAGGTGTTAAATTGTCTCACGACGAAAACTGCTTACGAAGACTACGAGCGAATGGTATGTTCCACTTACAGCCAGGCTTACCAGGAGTACAGTCACAATTACTCCTCGCTTGAAGGATATTTAAGATGGGAAATCCCTATAAACGTTAAACGAGTAGTGGCCCAGTTGCGTTTGAGGAATGGGAATATGCTTCGTATTTTTTATAAGGGTTCCTTGTACACCATCGACCATTCAAACGAATGCTTTCTGTGTAACACCAGGTCGCCAGAAACCATCGAGCACATTTTTTGTAGTTGCCCTCAACTAAGGGAAATGAGGGAAAAATATTTTGGCATGCCTCGAGTCAGTTCTGAGTTTGTTAACAAAGTTCTATTTGCTGCGGTGACTAGGGAAAGTGTGTTCATGCTACTTAATTTTACAATGTCATTTTTGAAATTTAGAGCCTTTGTGAAAGGATTGATGGATGATGTGTCCAACTGAGGGCACCCACCAACTCTCAACCAGTTTATTGTGCATAAGAACATATTATACCCCCCCCCCCCCCCCCTTTATGTCAGCCACAAGAAGTACTATGTATATTTTTATTTTTTATTTAGATTTATACCATGATATAGTCTGTACCCTCGCGAACCTTCCTTGTTGTATAGGCCATAGTTGCCTCAAAACGACAAATAAACATTTCTTTCTTTCTTTCTTTTCTTTCTACTACCAAAAACGGCGCGGACAATGGACGGCGTACGGCGGACGGACATTGACCTTTTTTGATCCAGACATCATGAAACGTCCAGAAAAAAATTTTGAGCCGAATCGGAGAGGTTGACCATTATCATGAAAACAGGTTGATTATTCAAGGAATAACCAACCAAAAGATTGGAAAATCTCAGAAGTACCCGGCGTTCAAAGTGGTCGAGGAAGTGGCTTCTAAAAAGGCAGCGATTTATTTATTTTAGCCAATTCTTTTCGGTACACGCTTCTCAATGAATTAATTTTTTTCACAACTGTCTCCCGGTTTGCCGTTACATCAATTTCTCTAAATTTATTAGCTAACATTTCATACGCCTCCAACTTCTTATCCCTGTCACTGTATTCTTTTGATTTTACAAGCCAAATGCACGGGAAATCTTCATACAGAGCAATAAAATCAGTTTAAAACTCCCTGGAACATTACCGAAGGCATGGAAGAAGGAAATTTCATGTTGAAACTGAGTAGCAAAACTGATCGGAAAACGGTGCTACCGTCCACATGCGCCTGCGCAGTTCAAGGAAATCTGAGCTGTCTGGTTCAGTTTTACTAAGACTGTACCGTCTTCCAAATGGATTCAAAACTGCACGGTTTTCCAGTCCACACGCAACGTTTTGAACTGCGCAGACAAAGCACTACGCACCCTCGGAATGTTGGAGAAATTCTAGTGTTCTGAATCCTTCCAGCGACGGTACTAAAGCGTGAATAGAATAATTATTTCCCGGTATACTGTGAACACTGCAGCTCAATTACCCCGAAAGAGGTACTTGCTTCAGCTACGGAGAACCGGATATAATTATATCAAGGTATCACAGAAATTCATTGGCCATAGGAAAATATTTGCATCCCTGTTGTTAGTTGATAATAACAAAGAATACCCTGGAGCAAGCCCCCATCCCATTCTTCCACAATGGTTATTTATTTCTTGGAGCAAGAGGATGGGGAAATGAGTGAATGTCCATGATTCCAATCGATCCAGTGTCCAAAATTGGGTGGGAATGATACCACGAGCGCCTATGCAACCAAAAATTATGTTTATTCAAAAACACATTTTTATCCATATCCTCCCCGAATTTTGCCCGACTAGGCTGAAATGATTTTTGGACCAACTACATGCCGGAAAGAGGTCCTCGACCATAATTACAAATTTACAGATAGGTAGTTTTTTTGTCAAACGGAAATTTCGTTCTTGGATAATAATTATTCCTTGGAAACCATGTCTTCATGTCAGAAGTCAATATCTTCGATACCCCGCGACGATCGTCGGAAAATGAAAGCGATATCCTATAAATGATACCCCACACGCCTTGATCGCCAAAAATCTTGAAAACCCATTTTTCGAAATACTCGTCTTGACCCCTACCCCACTCAAATTTGGTCCGATTGGGCTGAAATGTTTCGAGGACCAACTAGAGCCTGGAACGGACCCCTGACCAAAATTTCATATGTTTAGAAAATTGTCTACTACCAAAATCGGCATGGACGGCGGACGGACATTGACCTTTTGGTTGGTTATTCCTTGAATAATCAACCTATGTTTTCATGCAAAAGGTCAATCTCTCCGATTCGGCTCAAAATTTTTTTCTGGACGTTTCATGGTGTCTAGATCAAAACCCCGGACCAGGAGCATGGAGAATCATTTCTTAAACATGGGGGAAATGGGGAAAACAGTGGGTGCGCATGCATACTGTGATGCATACGTCCCAGACCCATTCCAATCGATTCAGAATCCAAAATTTAGTGGAAAATGATATCCCACTCGCCTAGATCCCCCAAAATCTCGAAAATCCATTTTTCAAAAACACATTTTGGCCCCTAGCCCGCCCAAATTTTGTCCGATCGGGCTGAGAAGTTTGGAGGACCGTCCTAGGCCGGGAACAGACCTGACCCAAATTTCAGATTTTTAGGAAATTTCCTACTACCAAAAACGGCGCGGACGGCGGACGGACATTGACCTTTTTGGTTGGTTATTCCTTGAATAATCAACCTATGTTTTCATGCAAATGGTCAACCTCTCCGATTAGGCTCAAAATTTTTTTCTGGACGTTTCATGATGTCCTGATCAAAAAAGGTCAATGTCCGTCCGCCGTACGTTTTTAAAAATCTGAAATTTGGGTCAGGGGTCTGTTCCCGGCCTAGGACGGTCCTCCAAGCTTTTCAGCCCGATCGGACCCAATTTGGGCGGGGTAGGGGTCAAAATGTGTTTTTTGAAAAATTGATTTTCGAGATTTTGGGCGATTTAGGCGAGTGGGGTATCATTTTCCACTAAATTTCGGACGCTGAATCCAATGAAATGGGTCCCAAAACGATCGGCACCCTCTGGAAGAAGTTATGGGTCAAATTGGGTATATATTACCCATTTTGAATATGTGTTTTTGAGATTTCTGGAACCTAGGCGTGTGGGGTATCATTTTCCGCTAAATCTTGGACGCTAATTTCAATGAAGTGGGTCCCGGAACGATTGGCACCCTCTGGAAGAAGTTATGGGTCAAATTGGGTATATATTACCCATTTTGAATATGCGTTTTCGAGATTTCCGGTACCTGGGCGTGTGGGGTATCATTTTCTACTAAATTCTGGATCCTGAATCGATTGGAATAGGTCTGAGACCCGCCTCACCCACTGTTTCCCCATTTCCCCCATGTTGAAGAAATTAGTCTCCATGCGCCTGGTCCGAGGAATAACCAACCCCTGTGTAAGAATTTGCAGCGTTTTGATCTAGACATCATGAAATGCCAGAATAAATTTTTGAGCCAAATCGGAGAGGTTGGCCTTTTGCATGAAAACATAGGTTGATTATTCAAGGACCAACCAAAAACCTAAACCAAAAGGTCAATGTCCGTCCGCCGTCCATGCCGATTTTGGTAGTAGAAAATTTCCTAAAAATCTGAAATTTGGGTCAGGGGTCCGTCTTGGCTCTAGTTGGTCCTCGAAACTTTTTAGCCCGATCGGACTAAATTTGGGCGGGGTAGGGGCCAAAATGTGTATTTCGAATAATTGATTTTTGAGATTTTTGGCGATTTAGGCGTGTGGGGTATCATATTCCACTAAATTTAGGACCCTGAATCGATTGGAATGGGTTTGGGGCCCGCCACACCCACTGTTTCCATTTGCCCTGTGAATGAAATGAATTTGCAGCGTTTTTAATCTACATCGGTAGTTACCCAAAAAGTTATACAATTTGGTGAGAGTACTAGAATGAATTATCCCTGTAAGAATAACACAAGAGCCCCGTTAAACAAATTTATGCCAGAGAATGCGTTGCTGGTGTTGGCCCGGTTGAATCGGGTGCCTAAATTCCTACTGTCTCATCGTATTTTATCGATTTCTCACATCCTGGTTAACGAAATCGTTAACAAATACGTGGTCCTGTGTCTTTAAAGTGGTTTTTCTTTCTCAGTCGATCCCAGTCTCGACCTTGAGCGGTTCCAACATATTGGGAACTATTTGATATTTTGAACGTCGTTGAATGTGTGCGATCGTCAGCGAAATAACGAAGATAAAGCTCGCTAGAGGAGCCTTGTGTTTATATTTATAGGTACGGGGAGGGCCCACACTCCCGAACAGCCAGTCTATCTCGGGTCATTTGCAAGTGAAGGAACTAACACGTCTCTTCGTGCGTTCCACACCTTCAAAATCCCAAGTATATTGTATACCACGTGCTGTGAATCGCGACAAACTCCAATTGAGCCGTTTCAACACCACCGAACCGGTAGCTCGCCGCCTCATTTGGATTCAAAATCAGGTTTGTCTTTGACTTGTTTCAAAAAGTTGACTTTTTCACTATTTCATTGAAGAAATAAAAAGAAAAATTTCACTTAATACTCAACTTTGATACATTCGATCAAATTCACGTTTTCAAATTTTTCAAAATCATTTTCAACATTCACCGACAGCGTCTCATACGAGTCCCTCTAAAAATATCACCCACGTGTCAATGACCGAGTCGGATTTCGTTTCGATTAAATGGCACATTCCTTGCCCCTATCCCTATTTCTATTCGTTAATTTCTGATACTGCGACTACCAATACTTTTAAGTATTATCATTTTGATTCGTGAATTCCTTCCAAGGCTTCATTGTGATTACTTGAAAAACGCTGCAAATTCTTTTAGACGGGTAGGTTATTCCTCCAGGCGCATGGAGACTCTTCAATATGGGCAAGACACTAGGTGTGGCGGGTGCCCCATACCCATTCCAATCGATTCAGGGTCCAAAATTTAGTGGAAAATGATACCCCACACGCCTAGGTACCAGAAATCTAAAAAAAAAAAAATTGAAATGGGTAGATAGGTACCCATTTTGACCCATAACCTCTTCCAGAAGGCGCTAATCGTTCCAAGACCCATTTCATCGGATTCAGCGTCCAAAATTTAGTCGAAAATGATACCTAACACGCCTAGGTACCAGAAATCTCGAAAACACATACGAAATGGGTAGATAGGTACCCATTTTGACCCATAACCTCATCCAGAAGGCGCTAATCGTTCCGGGACCCAATTAATTGAACTCAGCGTCCATAATTTAGTGGAAAATGATACCCCACACGCCTCGGTACCAGAAATCATAAAAACACATATTCAAAATGGGTAGAAACCCATACAAAATGTGTACTTTGTAAAATGGATTTTTACGATTTTTGGCTTTGTTCTAGGCATGTGGGGTATTATTCTCCACTAAATTTTGACGCTGAATCCAATGGAATGGGTCCGAAACTGTTGCCACTCACCGGAAGAAGTTATGGGTGAAAAATGGGTATCTATCCACCCATTTTGAATATGTGTTTTCGAGATTTTTGGTACCTAGGCGTGTGGGGTATCATTTTCCACTAAATTGTGTACCCTGAATCGATTGGAATGGGTCTAGGACCCGCCACATCCACTGTTTCCCCCATTTTCTCCATGTTGAAGAAATGAGTCTCTATGCGCCTGGTCCGAGGAATAACTAACCCCTGCCTAAGAATTCGCAGCGTTTTTATTTAAACTTCAGTCCCACAGGGTCTGAATGTGATAGCAACACGATTGCCGATTCTCTCATTTGCCTGTCTTGATTAATTCTCAAATTCAAAAGAATTCATTTCTGGTCCAAAATTTAAACCATTCGACCGTGCTTGATGTTTCAAGCATTTCTTGCCATCCCGATTTTTTCGGCAGCCTCCAGAATCGTCAAGGGTTGGTGCACCAGAGACACAACAGGAAGGGTAAAATAGAATTCAAAGTAGCAGGAAGTTCTATTATAGCGACGAGGGTATCGATTTTCTTCGGGGATGACGGATTGAATTGTATTTCTTGGGGACAAGAAAGGAATATCCCAACGTTTGCGCACATACGTGGGAAAGAGCGCGAGTTGTGGATTAGTTAGGAGCCTGTCAAAGCGGAAAAAAAGCTAGGTCACCAGGGGAACATCTGCTGGTCTAATGGCAGGGGAGAAGAAAGTTCGACAAGTTCCTACAGGTCCTCATTTCAGCTGCGCTTCAATACGCCTTTGATTTATTATTCGTATTAGGATGATAACCTGTGCATTCGTGGTGTCCAAATCAACGTTTTTCTCCCAAGCTTCTTATGTTTTGAGGCGTTCTAAATGAGTGTTCCAAATCCAAAATATCCGTCCACTGATCAGGCCAAAACTTTTTTCTTGTTTGAAAGATCTGAAAAACTTGGAATTTAGTACATATACACCGTTTTGGCCTAGTTTGGTCCCATCATTCTTAGCCAAATTTTCCAAAAGTTGGCAAGGTATGGTTGAAGAAATCTATTTTGAAGTTGGGTTTTCTACCAAGACGAATGAGGTATCATTTCTGTTTAAAGTGTGAACGCTGAATCAAATCAGACGGATCCGGCATCATATATCGTCACATTAGAGGCAAATGTCCGCCGATTTTGGTAGTAGATAATTTTCAAAAAATCTGAAATTCGGTTCAGAGAACCGTTTTTGGCTTTTGTAGGCTCTTTTGTGATTTTCGGTGAATTTGGGGTATCATTATCGACTAAATTTTGGATGCTGAATCCAATGAGACGTGTACCGGAACGATTGGTGCCCTCTGGATGAGGCTACGGGTCAAAAAGGGTACTTATTCACCCATTTCGAATGTGTTTTCGAGATTTTTAGTACCTAGGCGTGTGGGGTATCATTTTCGACTAAATTTTGGGCGCTGAATTCAATGAGACGGGTCCCGGAACGATTAACGCCTTGTTTGAAAGATCTGAAAAACTACACACCTACACCGTTTTGGCCTAGTTTGGTCTCCATCATTTTTAGCCAAAGTTTCCAAAAGTTGGCAAGGTATGGTTGAAGAAATTTATTTTGAAGTTGGTTTTTGTCCTAGACGAGTGAGATGTCATTTCTATTTAAATTTTGAGCGCTGAATCAAACCAGACGGATCCGGCATCATATATCGTCTCATTGAAAGCAAATGTCCGCCGATTTCGGTAGTAGAAAATTTTCAAAAAAATTGAAATTCGGTTCAGGGACCTGTTTTTGGTTTTTGTAGGCTCATTTGTGATTTTCGGTGAATGTGGGGTATCATTTTCCACTAAATTTTGGACGCTAAATCCAATGGGACGGGTCCCGGAATTATTGACGCCCACCGGAAGATGTTATGGGTCAAAATGGGTATCCATCTACCTATTTCGAATGTGGTTTTCCGAAATTTCAGATACCTTGGCGACTGGGGTATCATTTTCTACCAAATTTTGGACGCTGTATCGATTGGAATGAGTCTCCATGCTCCTGGTCCGAGGAATAACCAACCCCTGTGAAGGAATTAACAGCGTTTTTCTTGTGGGGGGGAGGGGGCATGCCGGCTCATTCGATTTCTAGGGAACCGTCCTACCGAAGTTAACATCAAATTGCAGAAGCTTTTCGGCAGAAATTCTTGTTCTGGTGTTTAAGGTGATTTACCGCTACTCGTATGAATTTATTGACCACACGGACCACTAAATCTCTGTTACGAACCATACAAAATTAAAAATAAAAATAAATCCGACGATTTTTCTATAAAAAAAAAAACCCGCCACTGTCGCATGAACTAAGAGATTTTAATTGGAACCCACCGCTACTTTTTTGAAACTTTTTGTTCGATAGAATACCCGTTTTCTTGACGAAACACGAACCGGACCGGTTTCTGGTCCACTTGTACCGTTGTCGTGACAGCAGCTGGTTTTCTCGTAATTCCCCATTGTCCAGGCGGCCGGACAAGGACGTGGACCCGCTAAACAGATGGCGGAGAAACGATCAGCGCCTGTAGGCGGGTCTCTTTGACCCAATATTGTATTCAAAACAATTATATTCATCAACGGCGGAATTAAATGCCAAAGAGAGACTTCGCGTGATATTGAGAGCCCAAAAACATGAGCTGATCCCACGATTCTGCGGTCATTCTCGTCCCAATTCACGCTAAATACTGAAACGATCCTCCGAGGAAGACTGTCATAAGGAGCTGAGTTTGTACTCATTAGTAGACTACACTCTAAACCTTCATCATGAAGCAGATTCGAATGTCTTCTGTGTGTTCTGAAATCACCCAACGCGGTGTGACCAACGATGAAGATTCTCCTTACCTCTTACACTTTCGGGGTTTTTCTGATGTCGCATTTTATTAATTTTGATGCTTGTAAAGCTCCAAATGAGTAAAGGACCAAAGAAATACATCCATCAGTCAGTCTACTAATAGCGGGCGAAGCATCGAGAACCTTTATCGTGAAGCAGATTCGTATGTCTTCTGTGTGTTCCGATATCACCCAACGCGGTGTGACCAACTATGAAGATTCTCCTTACCTCTTACACTTTCGGGGTTTTTCTGATGTCACATTTTATTAATTTTGATGCTTGAAAAGCTCCAAATGAGTAAAGGACCAAAGAAATACATCCATCAGTCAGTCTACTAATAGCGGGCGAAGCATCGAGAACCTTTATCGTGAAGCAGATTCGTATGTCTTCTGTGTGTTCCGAAATCACCCAACGCGGTGTGACCAACTACTATGAAGATTCTCCTTATCTCTTACACTTTCGGGGTTTTTCTGATGTCACATTTTATTAATTTTGATGCTTGAAAAGCTCCAAATGAGTAAAGGACCAAAGAAATACATCCATCAGTCAGTCTACTAATAGCGGGCGAAGCATCGAGAACCTTTATCGTGAAGCAGATTCGTATGTCTTCTGTGTGTTCCGAAATCACCGAACGCGGTGTGACCAACTATGAAGATTCTCCTTACCTCTTACACTTTCGGGGTTTTTCTGATGTCACATTTTATTAATTTTGATGCTTGAAAAGCTCCAAATGAGTAAAGGACCAAAGAAATACATCCATCAGTCAGTCTACTAATAGCGGGCGAAGCATCGAGAACCTTTATCGTGAAGCAGATTCGTATGTCTTCTGTGTGTTCCGAAATCACCCAACGCGGTGTGACCAACTACTATGAAGATTCTCCTTATCTCTCAAGGTGGTAAACTGGGCTGACTAGTATTAATGATCTCTATTATTAAAAAGCTTCTTCTTAGGTGAAGAACATGAATGGAGGACCTTTGCCAAGAAGGTGGCCCATTTCAAATTTCTGTCATCGCTCACTCGGTTTTATTTTCTTCCCTTACGTTCTTGATGAGAGGCGGAGGATACTGCGCGAAGCGTTACGAGTATTTTCGGGTATTTCAACTGAGAAGTCTTTTATCAAGCTAGGAAGACCGGCTTGTTTTGATTCAAGTAATTTGGAAAGTGCTCAAGAGGCCGCAACATTAGTTTCATCCCGAAAACACTCTTCTCACGAAGTAAAACCTAAGCACTCGCCATGTTCATAAAGATTGAAAGGATACAAGTAGTGTTCCTCTTATCATAAATAAGATACTGAATCAATCACGGATCAGCTTAAATCCTTTCGAGTAGTATACAAGATCAAATGCTTTGTCATCGAAACAAATCAAGTTGAGTATCTGCTTAATTGAGATGCTCATTTAAGGGCTCTGTAATCATCATAATGGCTATGAATAATCAGTTATTAAAGGCTACTTTTTAATAATTCATATTGAAATTCTCAGGATCAAGTTATTTCCGCGTAACCACACTGCGTGACGGTAAAAAAATAAATCTGCAAATAGTGACTAGTTTATTATTCTACTTCAATCCCGAGTAGAGCATCCCTAGAATAACTTTTGGTTATTCGAAGAGAAACGAATTTTTAAATTTTGTTTCATTGATATATATTTTTATTATTATGTCATTTAATTTTTATTTTATTTTAATTTTTTAAAGCAAATTAGGCTATTATCTAATGTATCATGGTATTTTCATAATTTTATGAGTATATTAAACTTTAATTATAATTTTGTTCAAGTTTCTATTAAGGGGCTTTATTGAATGTATTACACTGTAAAAATACATAAGTATTCAATGAATTCAAGCTTCGTAGGTGAATCCAAAAAATCAATTTTATGTTTATTCTGTAGTAGTAACAATAAAATCAATTTATATAGATTCCCTAATTCTACTAACCTTCATCCGTCGCGTTGACGGCTATCTGCCGTTCACATAAGAAAGCTAAAGATACCTTCCTAAGTACTAAACAGTCTAGGGCAGGATGCAAGTAGAGAGGGGGGAAACGGTCCGTATTCTCTAATTAAACTTTTCTCCGCTTGATGTCAGTCGTTTCTAATTCTTGCGTCGCGTCTTCGACCGTCAGTAAGCCTCCAAAGTCGAAAAGTGACGCGTCGCGGCTGTTAGCCGATCCCGCGAGCTGTATTGTTACTTTTTTTTCCTGAGCACACACAGAGAAATGTAAGATCCTTTCCGATTTTTTTCAGCATTGTAATGGTAGATAATGAAGTAGTCACCTTCCTTTCTTGTTTTTTGAATAAAACTTGTTGTTTTTTAGTTTTACCTACTCACATTTTGCTATCTATTCTCTTTTTTTTGTTTGTAGGGCTCGATACAGTGACCCAGTAGAATTGCTCGCATCCTCCAAAGAGCTGGAAGATGCGAGGGAAGATACTTTTTTTCCGTTTGCTTGACATCGCTGGAATCAATTCGTTCAGAGTATATCAAAGTAATAACCCCTCCGCGGAAATATTATCAGGAGACTTTATCTGGACAAACTGGCTATGGAAATATGGAAGGGAATTTAAAAGATCGTGCGAATTGAAGGTACTACCAAGCGACTTGATCTTTTTTTGAAACCGTACAGAGAAGAACAAGAAAGTGACTGTCGGCTGATCATCCACCTGGAGTAGCCCCATCTCACACCACAAGCCATTGCTACAATTTGTGGGACAAGAAAAAACCACCGAAAAAATTGAACGTGCATGATTGCCATAAATACATTTGCAAAAACCACTGCCAATGGTTTGCGATTCTTGCACTAGTGCTCGTGAACAAAGAGACGCCGCAGAAGTCAGTGATTAGAGAAAGTTACCTCGTACAATAAAACTGAATTAGTAGGTTATTATTTGTCTTGCCTACATATTTTAGTATGGTGGAGTCTGAGTAATAGTCTGCAATGTATTAGGTACTGATTCGTTATTACTAGTTTTTCTTTATTTTGTAACTAAGTGTTTGGCCAAAATAAGTTCCTTGATAGGTCATTACAAGTTATGACAAATTCAGTTCATTGTATAAGGCGCAAGACGACAGCACGGCTTTAGTAAAGTTTAAACTTTTTTTTCGAATGTTGTACGATTTATGTTTGTGTATTAAATAAAGTTTCCTCTCCAAATGTTGTGGTGTGAACTTCCTGGGAATGACGTACTGAACAACCCACAATCGTTCATGTGTTGATGTGTGATAGCGAAAACATATTGAGGAAAAGTGAGGGACGGTATTAGCCGTCCACCGCGAGCGCGTGCCGG
>CM034000.1:26933350-26999591 GCA_019603395.1 Cyrtorhinus lividipennis | reverse complement strand
GGGAACGCGTGGGCGTCCGAGGTGAGGTCTTCTCTTCTTTTTACCCTGGTTATGGGTCAAATTGGTGGCATTCTACCCATTTCGAATGTGTTTTCGAGATTTTCGGTACCTAGGCATGTGGGGTATCGTTTTCCACTAAATTTTGGACCCTGAATCAATTGGAATGGGTCTGGGACCCACCACACCCACTGTTTCCCCATTTTCCCCATGTGTCTGGTCCGAGGAATAACCAACCCGTGTGAACGAATTCGCACCTTTTTCTTTTTTTATAATTGTCAACAGCTTTTTAAAAAGTGGTAAATCCACCTATTAACCGCACACTGTTTACTAGTAATATTCAGGTATCGCACAGCTTCCCAACGCACGCTATACTGTTGTAGTAACTCTAGGAAACGTAGGGTATGTTTTTATGAATATGAAAACGAAGAGTTTCGAGGGCTAATGTATGTGAACACCTACGGTTTCACTTGCCATTTAACTCTAAAATTCACGACAAACAACGGTTTTTCCGACCGCAAGGTGGGACTGTTAAGAGAAATTCCTCTTTATTATTTATGTGAACAACCTGCTCGAAAGTAGAGGGCTAAGAGAGTCATTTAAAAAGTAGTGTTATCCACCCCAATGGTGAGAGTAACAGGGGGCCGGGGCCCCCTTATTTTATTCTCCCATAAACTCCATGCATTTCTGAAGTAGAAGGGCTGACGTATGCCAGGGTCAACTGAAACGTAAAAACACAGCGTGAGAATGAATTTTCCCCGTGGGAGAAGACAATAAAAGAATATTTATTTCACTTTTCACTAAGAAAATTTTCTTTAGAAAAAACCTGCATTCATCTATGACGAATATATGTAGCTCGAGTGGGTAATCGTGCCTTTTTGGTGTCCAGCGTAGGTACCTAATTTTTTAATATGGAAAATATGTGGAAGAGAGAATGTTTACCCACATCTTGCCTCGATTGAGGGCGTTCGATCAAAAACCCGTCTAAATTTTACTAGAAAATGAAACGCTTTACGCCTAGGTTCCTAAAAATATTTAAAATCCACCATCATCCATACTCATCCTCCAATTGGGAGGTTTGAGTTTCTAGGTCCTATATAAGGCCTGAATGGGGCAGTCACCAACCTAAGATTTGAGGATTTAAAACCTGAACACCTATATCCAACAAAAATGCCATAAACTCGAATGAATTGATGGCATCATAAGCATCGATGCCAGAATTTACTTTATCAACTACGGTAAAGTAAGTGCGGTGTTTTCATGCAAAAAGCCAATTCCTCCAATTCGGCCAAAATTTTTTTCTGGACGTTTCAAAGTGTCTAGATCAAAATTAACAAATGTCCGTCCGCCGTCCACGCCGATTTTGGTGGTAGACAATTTTCTGAAAATCTGAAATTTTGGTCAGGGACCTTTTTCTGACTCTAGTTGGTCCTCAAAACTTTTCAGCTCGATAGGACCAAATTTGGGCGGTGTAGGGGTCAAAATGTGTATTTTGAATAATGTATTTTCGAGATTTTTGGCAATCTAGGCGTGTGGGGTATTATTTTTGACTAAATTTTGGACGCTGAAACTAATGAAATGAGTCCCGAAACAATTAGCGCCCACGGAGAGAAGTTATGGGTCAAAATGGTTATCTATCTACCCATTTTGAATATGTGTTTTCGAGATTTGTACCTAGGCGTGTGGGGTATCATTTTCCACTAAATTTTGGACGCTAAAACTAATGAAATGGGTCCGGAAACGTTTGGCGCCCTTTGGATGAGGTTATGGGTCATAATGGGTATCTATCTACCAACTTCGAATGTGTTTTCGAGTTTTTTTGGCAATCTAGGCTCGAAGGGTATCATTTTCTACTAAATTTTGGTCCCTGAATCCACTGTGGACTGTGTTTTTCCCATGTTGAAGAAATGAGTGCCCATGCGCCTGGTCCGAGGAATGGCCAACACATGTGAGTGAATGTGCAGCGTTATCAAATGTATATTCGTTTATTATTTCAACTGGATTGGTTTTTCTTAATGCTATACAACCTAGGTGATGACTAAACAAGTTTTTTTCGATAATGCATTAAATAAATTGTTGTTAAAGTAATGTCCAGCCTATCGTATGACTCCAAGGTAGAAAGCACAAGACATTTCAATTCCAAGCAAAACGTCCACGCGCAACCAAAGCCACATCTCAACCCAAAGGGGCATCGCCTCCTGGTTCAACAGTCAGCCAATCTATTCCGTCATCGATTTTATCTGGACTTGAAAAAAGGGTTTATTTGAATAATGTTATGCAAAGCTTATACGTCTGGAGCGCATTTTCACACCCGTGTCGCCGTCTCTGCGTAATCTGTCGCTACTGTAACTACTTTCCTCGTTCTCCGCGTTATAACAACTCAAAACACTTTCTAAACATGGCCCGGAATACTGAACGGAAATTTTATCTAAATTTTTTACCCGTTTCCAGTGAGTCACTTTTAATTTTGAGCGTCCAATGTTTGAAATGCAAAAAAAAAAAAATCTTGAAATTCATTCAGGAGGAAGATTATACGAATATATCAAGAGGCGTGACCAGGCAAGGTAGAAAGATCAAGAACGTATATTTGGCCTAAGTGAATAACCCTGGAGGGAGAGATCCAATTTGCTAAAAAGGGTAAAGTAGAACCTTGGGAAACCATATAGACTCCTCGGGGGATCAGAGAAGGGTTAGAAGGCTAACCACGAATTCTAAAAAGAACGAGGGGTAAAAGAGAGCCACTTCTCAAGTCTATTGATCTAAGACGAGGCTAAAATGGCTCATAATTGACAAAGGGGTGAAAAATGCACCGTACAACAACCACCTCTTAGAATCTGTTCCTTCATTCCATATCTAACTTGAGCCAAACCGATTTTAGTTCGAGAAAAACAAAGGCTCACGTATCTCTTCTAAACTCCACACAGAAGGCATCGCTCCCGATTAATGAATAACGAATCATTGCCGTCATCCACATGTCCTTGAACCTTCAGCTCCCAGCCAACGGTTACATTATAAAATCGTGTCTGACCACGGTATGATCTCATATGAGTTTGAAAACAGTCACTTTTTTCTCTATCCGTTCCGTAGTTATCGGTTAAATTTATCAGTTAAGACGCAAATAACCGAAAATCTTCTGGTTTTGCACTAAAAAAAGAAAATTTGAGACATTTGATCAATGATACGTCATTCGATGCCACACCCATGACCCTCCCTCGAACATCATTGAGATAAATCTTCATTATTTTCGGGAGATATTTACCCCTTAATTAATTGTGTTGCCCACGTCATTCTCCCGGACCAATGAGGTAAGAAATACACAGAGAAAAACTTGAACATTCAATTTTTTTTCTGTCAGTATTCAAAGAGATATATTAAAACCATCTTCTGTACTATAAACCCGTTGTCATTCGAGAATCAACGTGATTTGCGAAAATCGGGCAGAAAAACTACGAAAATATAAGAGGTGAATCACACCGCGTTGGGTGATTTCAGAACACACAGAAGACATTCGAATCTGCTTCATGATGAAGGTTTTCGAGGCTTCACCCGCTATGGTAGGCTGGCTGATGGAATTATTTCTTCGGTGCTTTACTCATTTGGAGCTTTACAAGCATCAAAATTAATAAAATGTGACATCATAAAAAACTCCAAAAGTGTAAGAGGTAAGGAGAGTCTTCATCGTTGGTCACACCGCGTTGGGTGTTTTCAGAACACGCAGAAGACATACGAATTGCTTCACGATAAAGGTTCTCGATGCTTCGCCCGCTATAGTAGACTGACTGATGGATGTATTTCTTTGGTCCTTACTCATTGGAGCTTTTCAACATCAAAATTAATAAAATGTGACATCAGAAAAACCCCGAAAGTGTAAGAGGTAAGGAGAATTCATAGTTGGTCACACCGCGTTCGGTGATTTCGGAACACACGAAGACATACGAATCCGCTTCACGATAAAGGTTCTCGATGCTTCGCCCGCTATTAGTAGACTGACTGATGGATGTATTTCTTTGGTCCCTTATCATTTGGAGCTTTTCAAGCATCAAAATAATAAAATGTGACATCAGAAAAACCCCGAAAGTGTAAGAGGTAAGGAGAATCTTCATAGTTGGTCACACCGCGTTCGGTGATTTCGGAACACACAGAAGACATACGAATCTGCTTCACGATAAAGGTTCTCGAGTGCTTCGCCCGCTATTAGTAGACTGACTGATGGATGTATTTCTTTGGTCCTTTACTCATTTGGAGCTTTTCAAGCATCAAAATTAATAAAATGTGACATCAGAAAAACCCCGAAAGTGCGGCTCTGACAACGTGGTTTTCATTTCTCAGTTCGTCCGAGGACACCTCCGTATAGTAGCTCTGCATAATTATCATTTAAAAAATGATTGTTCAAAAATTGAGATTCTCGTCGTTGAATTATTGTTTTGTTTGAATACAAGAATATATAATATATTGAATATTTAATTTCACGAGTCAAAGAAAAGCTTTTTCATAGACGTAGATCGGATGCGATTGGACCAATCAGGTCTGAGTGGGGGGGGGGGATTAAAATGTGTATTTTGGACGTCCATTTTCGACTAAATTTGGACGCTGAATGCAATGGCAGGGGTCCCGGGACGATTAGTGCCCACCGGAAGAGGTAACGTGTTTAAATGGGTATCTATCTACCCATTTCAAATATGTGTTTCGATATTTGTGGTACCTTTACGTGTGAGGTATCATTTTCCTAGAAATTTTGGAAGCTGAATTGATTGGAACGAGTCTCCATGCTCTTGATTCGAGGAAAAACCAACCCCTGTGATGAATTCGCAGCGTTTTCTTTTGAATTCTGCATGGCCTCAAACCGATTGGCACACGCCGATGTTGGCTGTTCAGCCCAATCGGGCCAAATTTGAGGGTGGGGGGGGGGGGGAGAAGAGTCAAAATGTGTATGTCAAAAAATGTATTTCTGAGATTTTTGGCGATCTAAATGTGTGGGTACTTTCGACTAAATTTGGATGATGAATCAAGTGAGACTCCCATCCATTCCACCATCCATAATTTTCCACTACCGTTGAATCGATTGTTTCATTGACAATCGGGCTCAGGGAAGTAGCTTAATAAACTTAGAAACATTGTATTATTACGCTTGCTACATAAACGCCTAGAGTAAACAATCTTCCGCTAAACTTCGTGCACCAATACGTTGATCATCCTTCCAACTATTTTATCTAAATACCAAGTTTTGTGAACTAGTTTGTTCACTAATAAAATTGCACAATAGAATAATGATTGATCCCGAACAGACTTTGAGGGAGAGAGAGACACCACAGAGATCGGTGATCGTAACGCCATTCAATCACCATTGGGATAAGCGATCCGTCCAAAAATCTATTTCCAAGGCGCCTGTACAGCACGAGCACCGATGTGACAGGTGTTCAAGACAGCGCTGAACTATTATCGTCGGACTAAAAATGCGCCAATGAAAGTGGATAAAAAAGTCAAGGAAAAATGAGAATAAAAAGAAGTGAGACCGAGTAAGACTGCGGAACGCCTGATGAGAACCCATTACTCAAAACTCTCTGGCGATTGTCAGAAAGTGGAGGATTCCGAGAACGAGAGGCCTGGCGGGTGGATGGATGCACTTGGGAAAGGGTAGCTGAGCTCCCACAGGCCGCTCGTTAGCGGTTAGCTGACTGAGGTTGTCGTCAAGGAACTCAGCCTGTCGGCAGGAAACACCAGGAATAGCCCAGGGATATATATGTTCGAGCAACTTCTGTCGCGGAGGGGTATTTCCGTCTTGAAAAGGACCCTTTGAAGTGTCGCACATTGTTACAGTAGAATACGAATATATATAGAAACGTCCATTTTCGCCCTAGTTATCATAAGAGAACTGCTAGTCGGCAAAGAAACAGATAATTGGCAACAGTAACTGCAGATTTCTTCCTTCTGTTACCAAGTAGCAAGCTGTTTTAGTTTCATGCAGATTGTTTCATTAGACTGGTATGGTATGCAATTTCGTTGAGTCAGATAAGTTTGGCCGTTAACGAATCATCTAATGAAAATATTATCAATAAGTCTTGTTAAGCTCCGACACTGTCCAGCAACTTATCCTCCCCGTACAACATTTGATTTTTGCTTGAAAATTTCGGCCTTCGACTCGCTTGGGCGCTTGCGCGAAAAAATTTGTGTTTGTGAGAAGATGTGATATCAACATATTTCAAAAACACACCTTTGAAATAGGTGAGTAGGTACCCATTTTGACCAATAACCTCAGCCAGTGGGTGCAAATCGTTCGGGACCCGTCTCATTGAATTCAGCGTCCAAAATGTAAGGGATAACCAACCAAAAACCTGTTCAATGGTTTACTATCGCGTTGCTGTCTAATATGATATGATGTCAAATATGTTGTCTGAATAACACATTCTTGCATTCATTCGTGGAAAAACATTCTTAAAATATTTTATGATATATTCAAATTTATTTTTGTGACATAATTTAAGGGTAAACACGACTCCTGGGAGTACGCCACCCACGAGGCGCCAACAACCGAGCAAAACCACTGCAAATTCTTACGCACGGGTTGGTTATTCCTCGAATAGGGGAAACAGTGGGTGTGGCGGGTCCCGGACCCATTCCAATCGATTCAGAGTCCAATATTTTGTGGAAAATGATACCCCACACGCCTAGGCACCAGAAATCTTGACACATATACAAAATGGTGGGTACATACCCATTTTGACCCATGACTTATTCCGGTGGGTGCCAATCGTTCTGGGACCCACTTCATTAGATTCAGTGCCCAAGATTTATTGGAAAATGATACCCCACTCGCCTGAATCGCCTAAAATCTCGAAAATCCATTTTTCAAAAAACATATTTTGACCCCTACCCCGCCCAAATTTGGTCCGATTGGTCTGAAAAGTTTCGAGGACCGTCCTAGGCCGGGAACAGACCCCTGACCCAAATTTTGAAACGTCCAGAAAACAATTTTGGGCCGAATCGGAGGGGTTGACCTTTTGCATGAAAACATAGATTGATTATTCAAGGAATAACCAACCAAAAATTGATTTTCGAGATTTTCAGTGATCTAGGCGTATGGGGAATTATTTTGGATTAAATTTAGGACGCTGAATCCAATGGGACGGGTCCCGGAACGAGAGGTGCCCACTGGAAGATTTTGCGGGTCAAAATGATTTATCTACTCATTTTGAAAGTGTGTTGATGTAGATATTGTGAGGTATTATTTTCCACAAAATTTTGGACGCAGAATCGAATGGGTCTGGGACACCCCAAACTCTCTGTTTTCCCCATTTCTTCGATATTTGAGATTTTCGGCGATTTAGGCATGTAGGGTACGGGTTTCGACTAATTTTTGGACGCTGAATCGAATGGAATGATTCTCAATGCCCCTGTCCGTGGTTTTTAGTTCTGCAGCCAGATCGAGAACGTTTTGTATGTAGGTACGATACATACAAAATTCTGGCAGCGATTCTGTTAAAACTGAAGACCGCAATCCACAATCCACCTTAACAAATGTCAGAATGGCTCGGTTGATGCTGCCACAAGAAATGGCAGAATGCTTTATGGAATGCGTTCCACGATATCTTCGATCTCTTGAGTTATACGCTTGTTGCTGGAGCCCTAAAATATATTTCCTCCCACTACGGTGGGAGAAGCAAAATCCCGCTAGCTGTTGTCACAGCTCTTGATTCTCCTTTTCTCCCGAATAGTATGTAATTTTTTGTTTTGGTATATACTGAACTTCAGTATTATTATTGCATTTGTTGACTTTCTCAAGATTGGCTTGAATTGTACTACTCCTTATTAAGTGAGAGAAAGATGCGCGAGACCGTAGATCAGTAGTATTATACTTGTACTTCTCATTGTGTGCCTCACGCCACCCGGACCTGCCAAGAGAGGTGGACAAATTGATCACGAGGTAGGGCAGGTAATATGATATTATTAGGATAAAAGAGAGAGAAGTGGGAAGGTGGGGGTTTCCAATGTCTTAATGATGGAGTAGGTTAGAGAAGGAACCCCCAGCGCGCTAGGCAGGCGGACAGGTGAAGGTGGCCTGAGAACCGCCTAGTTATCAAAGTGTTGCCCCAGTAATCATCATCTTCCCGGGGTGGGTTTTGTTGCGCGGTCGTGTGGTTTGGTTACTCCTTCTCTTCCCCCACCAGGGAGATTTGAAAACCCGGACTCAGTAACAACGATGCTTTGGCCTCTTCCTCAGAAACCTTCCTCTTGTATCGAACTGGAAGATTGAGTCATTTGTGTTGAGGAACGACCCCCTGGGGCCTGAGGAGAGCGGTAGGGGCGGAGGAATGCGCTTGGGTCCAGAGCCCGCAGGGGCCTATACCCCCACCAGCTTTACCCACAGTTCCCACACTATCTCTATCTATTCTGTGTGTAGGTAACATCACAATCTCTTCTTCTTGTGTGCCCTCCCCCACTCTCCTAAGACCATCTGTACACAACGGTCAGCCACTGTGGATTTCCAAACTAACTTATATAACTTACTTTCCCTCTCCCCTCGTCATCGATTATGTTCGACATTTAATGTGGCGCTTTTCGTAAGGGCCACCTTTCTTCAAATACCTTTTGAGTACATACATCTCATTTTTCTAGAAAGTAAGAAAATCAATCAAACCGTAAGTCGCCGTGAGGTCCTGTTCTGACGAACAAAACTCATAAATTAAATTGGAATGTCCGATTAAGTTTGGACTAACACTGACAAAATTGTCTTGCGGCTCTTTTATCGCGAGTTACAGAGTAGATTTTGGTTGGAAAACCTCCCTTTACACAAACTTACTCATTTGAATCAGAGGTTTTTGAATCTGTCCAAAAGTTCGGAGAAGTCAATCAGATTCCAACTTACATACCCATTTTTTATCAGGATTATCAGTAGGGACAACGTGTTTTTCATCATGAAAAGCTAAGTGGTTCAGAAGTATCCTCTCAATAGGAGCCAGAAATGTCTTCGGTAAAACTGACAAAGGCGCACTGTGGACCTTCTTCAAAGAACCAGAAATTGGTCTGTAGCTTCCTTAATGTTGTCACACAACATACCCCATGGTGCGTTCTACCGTCGTCCACTTACGAATGTGCATTAAATTTACGTACGTTCCCCCAGATACTCATACATTATTTATATTCTTATTATTTAACAATGCTTGAAGCAAAACAAAATTCTGCTCAATCTTACCTCATTTTATCGTAAATCCACGTTCCATCAATAATAGTGTGAGTGTCTCTAGCACATTTCCCCACTTCTTCTTTGGTGTTGCAGCTCGGAATGGTGCTTCCACTGCAAAGGTCAATCATCTATCTGGCTGCAGCAGCTCCCATCCGCAGGACCATTGGCGCTGTCCCAGCCAGCACCCGGAGGGCTTGTGTGGACATATTGCGGAAGGTCCATGTCAGCCATGTGGGTCTGTGCTGTGCCTTGACCATCCATGTCAAGTGCCAGCTTCTTGCCTCTGTAACTCATCCTGGACATGCATACAGTTGACAAAATCAATAAGTGCTGTGTACATTGTAGCTTTACTTCTGTGCTGTAGGTGTCATGTCACTTTAGCCAGTTATTTGGTTCTCCCCTACAACAGCTATGTTGTCTAAGTGTCCGCTTTGTGGAGCCAGTTCAGGAGAACTGCGAGGTTGTCCACAAATGCGTACAGCTCCATGCTTGCATCTATCTGGATCTCATGCATCTGGGCAGCCTACCTTTATTTGTCTTCTGCATTCAGCACCATCGTCTAAGCCAGCCCAGAAAGCTGTGTATCAGTTGTATGCACCTGCACACTACCTGCTGCTGTCAGCCACCACATGAGGTCAAATGCTTTGCTGATGTCAAACAAGAGCAGAGAGGCATATTGGTGCCATTCCATTGCCTCAAGAGCTCACAACTCTTGGAATGAAGCTCCCAAGCCCCTCACGCTTTACAATTGTTGCCAGCTGAGGGCGTTGTCGAATTTCAAGGCCTTTTGCAACTCGCCGTCCTTGTCACCTATTAATCCTGCATTATTGCTGAACTTGACACAATCTTTGGTTTATCAAGTTCGTTTCTTTCATTCTGTGCAGAAACCATTCGCACGTAAGCCTGTCTCGGAATTTCGACCCTTTGGCCAAGACTGACCGCAAACTTTAACACTCCAGGTTTTAAAATATTTATTATCGTTTCTTGTTTTCAGCGTGAAACGAATTCTTCGAGCTTTAGTCCATAAAAGTCTCATTTTACGGTCCGTTTTCTGTTGGGCCGACGGAACCAGCCACTTTCCACTCCTCAATCTCCTCACTTTTGGGGAACCCACACCTGAATGTTGTTATTACTTCCTCCAACAGGATCGACGTCCTTTTTAATAGCCCCCGTCAGAAGCCGCATTTTGAGACTCCTTCATTTTTTTGGTTTATTATTCTTTCCACCGCGCTTGTTCCATCATCGTCATCTTTTTACCAGTAAACTAGGTCGTAAAAAAAGGGTTGATGAGCTTCTTTAATAACTCCTTTGCCCCTCAATCTACCCGTAGGCAGAATGTTGAATGTATGTGTACCTACGTAAAACGAGGAGATACTGAAAATCAGGCTCAAAATTACCTCATTTTAATCCGATAATTGTACCTTCTACCGTTATTAATGACTTGATGCGGTACAAACGATAAGCCGTGACCGAACCCCGTGTACTTCTCACGTCACACTCAACTCACTCCTGTCATCTGACTTGTGGCTCAGTCGGACTTTATAAGTATTTTGGCCTCCACAGACCTTGGCCCATCAGCCGATCTGGTTTAGGAAAAAATACTTGAACGTAATCTAAATTGTTTTAATGCGAATTACGGACGAGTACTAGGGGAGGGTACTCCTTGTGATGCTCCTGAGGTGAATGCTATCCCTGATGAAATCCCTACGTGCGCTTGTCTTCCTGCCTCCTAAACGTTAAGGCCGAACAAAGCGCCTTTTCTACGCTCTGGATAGGAGCTCCAGTGATGTATACTGGAGCCTACTTTTACTGTTTCGTCAGTAACAGGTGGTTCGGGAAAAATAATGTAATAATAATCATGCAGTTGTTCCACATTATACATTTCAGAAGGAACCAATCGCCCATTGAATGGAGGAGTGACTTTGCCCACCTCTGCATAAAAGGAAGAAAAATGGATGTTACCACAAAATCTTGAGGCTCTAGAACATTATACCACAGCCGCGGCCAGGGTACCTTCTCCGAGTTAATTACGCGCTCAAACGAGGGACATCCTGTCTTCTCAGCTACTTCAGTAAACCGGCCATTTCCACCTACATGCTGACATAATGACTCTACCTGTCTTAATGACAAGTTCATCCAGTCTGGACCCTCCCCCTTCTGCCGCCTTACGCCTAGTTGAGCAAATAAGAAGGAAGCTTGGTAATTTATAATTCTAGCGAAAGCTCGTGTTTATGCTTATGTATGCCACTTCAGCTCCTCATCAGGAAACGGAGAGCGATATACCTGCTGGTATATATAGTTCCCAGTCAGTAAACATTTTCGACTAATTCATTTTAATGCATTGAATCAGCTTCCTCATAATGACAGTCTCGTTATGAGGCAGGTTCATTTCATGTACGATTCTGAAGTCACCTTCAGAGTGGAGCAGTTTGGCATCGGAGTCTTGCCTAAATAAGTCATCCAATCATCACAAATTTCCAAGATGGCCTCGGTAATTTACGACCTAGGGTAATTTATCTCTTCTCAGACCGACCAGCACAAGGCAATAAAAGAAATTATTTAATTAGCCTTGACTGTTGAATATAAATCCGATGGCCAGGAGCCCGTGTTGATTTCATTTTTAAACCATTTGTTTGGATCGAAGAGGCGGAACCGAAACGGGACCGAGCGAATGAATCAAGATCCTATTTCATTTATAGTGAGTAGTGAGCCATCTCCTGAGTGGTATCCGGGACCATTAGCGTTCGCTCTTAGTTAGAGAGGGAAGGTAGCTTCAATAGCCGTCTTTTCGTGATATTTTATTTTGACAGACGTGTTACATCTCTGGGCAGTTCATCTCAGACCAACAATTTACGGAAAATTGTTTATTTGCAGTACTGATCTACGATGCATTCAACAAGGCAGGTTGAGGTCATTGTCTTTCTATGTGAGAAGTGAGAGGCCAGCAGCTGTATGGATCACTCGTTGAAGTATTGTGAAAAATTACTATTAGGTTGGTTATTCCTTGAATAATCAACCTATGTATTCATGCTAAAAGTAAATCTCTCCGATTCGCCCCTAAAATTTTTTCTGGACGTTTCAAGGTGTCTAGATCAAAATTAGCAAATGTCCGTCCGCCGTCCGCCACCCGCCGTCCACGCCGACTTTGACAGTAGAAAATTTGCTAAAAATCTTAAATTTTGGTCAGGGGTTGGTCCTTGAAACTTTTCGACCTGATCGGACCTGATTTAGGTGGGGTAGGGGTCAAAATGTGTATTTCGAAAAATGGATTTTTGAGATTTTTTGCAATCTAGGCGTGTGGTATGGTGTGGAAATTCTGGACGCTGATCCAATGAAAAGAGTCCCAGAACTATTGGCACCCACTGGATGAGGTTATGGGTCAAAATGGGTACCTATCTACGCATTTCGAATATCTGTTTTCGAGTTTTCTGGTACCTAGGTGTGTGGGGTATCATTTTCCACTAAATTTTGGACCCTGAATTGATTGGACTGAATGCGGGACCCGCCACACCCACTGTTTCCCCCATTTTCCCCATGTTGAAGAAATGAATCTTCATGCGCCTGGTCCGAGGATTTTTCATGTGAGCACAAGTAATCGAAGTATCGTTGAGCATGAGATGTCGGCTATTTGACATTGATTTTGCATTTATCAATGAGGCAACTTTTCAAGGAACGTACTGACATTGTGAGTGCATGGTAGTTCCTGCCGAGAGGTCATTCAAGGGTGAGGTTCCTTTGCCTCCTGACAACTTTCCTCGAGTACTTGGATACGTTTACCCTGTATGTGTTATTATTTCTAGGAGTTAGACGCAGCATGGTCGAGAGGCTCCCCTCGACTGTTTGACTAATGCAAATGAACATTCCCAAATTGCCTCGCTCCAGTCACATGTGAGTTATTTTTGACAGTTCGCGTGAGCGACCTACTACATCTAAGGAACGACTGCCGTATGAAAGGCAACTGAGTCTAGTTGTAACTCTATCAGATAATAATATAATTGAGCTGACTAGCAGGTGATGGAGCCCCGTCTCCACTTGGCAGCTCCATAACCCACGCGATCCTCTCACGGAAACGCACTGCGTGAGGTCAGGTACAATCATCGCTAAACATTCTGTTCACAAGGTGCTTGCTGACAGTATGGTAATGTGGTGCGATGCTTACTCCAGTCTGTGTTATATTGATTTCAACTAGCTAGACGGCTCGCAACTAATGTAGACAAATATCTGCTCAGTCTAATTATTTTTAATTAGAGGCTGCATATGACGATGCCTGATATTATATAAACTATTTGTAAGAGGGGGTGTCTTACATTTAACGTTTATATACACTCCATACGCTGATGTACCTAGTTCGGCCATCTGGTAAATTGTAAATAATTCGTCTTCAAGAAATGAAAAATAAGTACCTCCACGATGTTTTGTCTTCAATTCTCTCACGGTCTCGATAGGCAGTTATGTTAAATCGAGGTGGATAACTGACCCTTCTTCCCATAATTTTTAAATGCATAAAAAAAAAAAAAAAAAAATAAAAATCCATGAACAAGACTAAAGAAATAATGGATAGGATTCCTGGGGATTAGAGGCTCAAACTTGTTGGAACATTCTGATATCTTTTATTAATGGAAATCGCTAGTTGGACGTTGAAGAATTGCCGACCTCGCTCAACCTAATTAAGACATCAACTGTCCAGGTACTCACGACAAAAGGTTGCCCTCGAAATCAGTAGGAGGGACGTGTGGGAAGACTGTCTCCGAATTCAAACAGACTTAGTATTTCGACCTTTTTCATCTCGACCATGTCGCGTGAAAGTCAAATTCGACACCAAAAAGAAGATGGAGCAACAAAAAACCCTTTTGGGCTGATTGGTCAGGCCGGGTGCACATGTGTTGTATGGTAAGATGTGGAATCAATTAAAGTCGAGGAAAAGGGAAGGGGTGTGGGTACTCCGTTGATGGGACGGGCGATATTTCTTGGGGTCGTATCAGGGGACCGTCCTCGTGTCGCTGCGACAAGCCGTGTTTGAATTTAAAAGATAAAAAAGCGAAACACCGTGTGATGGGGAGAAGGGAGTGCACTTAATGAGCTACTCGATTTAATTACCTATTTAGTATTCCTCGCACCTTCTACTGGTGCCAGAAACGAATGGCTTCGGTTACATTGCTACCACTGAGTTCGCTCAGCAAGTTTGGTGAATATTACACCTAATAATATATATTCTCCTATCTTCCTCTCGACGAAGTGTGTTATCAAGATGTCGTTATCGTAATGGACTCTTGTTGCTTAAACATCAAGCTCATGTTTCAAGTCGAGTTCAATAGAAATCAGATTCCAAATCCTAATCAACAAATACTAATTGTATAATGTTCAGGAACTTTTTAGTAACCGGGAAGAACGTTTCACTCCTTTCAGAGTCCTCTATGCTTTTTTGGATTATTTTTAATTTTGGAAACAAATTAGCAAGGGGAGGTCTTACATTGGTGCTGTTGGGTGTCCTTCGAGCTATCGGAGTCAGCCACACTCGTTGGAGATATACATGAAATCGAATCCAAATGCAACAAGGGAGTTTGAGGATGAAGTGTGATGAAAGCCCATTTTCGGAGTCGAAGAAGATGTAAGTAAAGAAATTGATTTTCAACGCTTAAAATTGCCGCGATGGTGACAAGGCACTAAATTACCTATGGGTAACACATGTACAGAAACCACCTTCGCAGATTTTTTCAGTAGGTATTAGAAAAAATGCCTGGAATTCTTCAAAATTAGGGCTGATTTGGATAATGGGAGCTACGAATGGCAAGTTCTTCTTATTGTTCCACTGCGTCTAAAAAACGGGGGCTTTTTAAAATCAAACATCGAGCCAGACGCTGAGAGAAAGGAGAAAAACTTTCAACCCAACACGTCTGCTCCCTAGTCAAACCTCACTTCATTTCAAGAGTTAGATAGCCTCCAAAGGGCCTCCGGATAGAAGGATATTGTCGAAGCAGCCGAGGGCAGGCCAATTTGGTCGGATTGCCGGCGAGCGAAGGAGGAAAAGGAGTTATAAAAGCGTTGCCTATCGCTCCGACCATTAGACCCCGTACAAGTTAATATAAATAAAGATGGCGACGAAGACACAGAAAAGGTTTCAAGTCATTAGCTCCCCATATCCCCCCGAATCCCTCGATCTCTTCTCGTAAGTAATTCACGTCCATGGGAAGTTTTCCGAGGGTATTTCTCAATTTCGTGCTACCTACCTATTTCCTCCTTTTGGAAGGCGGGAAGGAGTCTAATACGGAGTTTTAACCATCCCGTATAGAGAAATAGAGACGCTGATTTCTCACGAACGAATGGAAAATTTATTGCATAAATAATAGAGAAAACACATCGCATGGGAAGTTTTGTCGTACCTAATTAGCGGACAAGGGATTCTATCAGAATTATGTTAAAAATACCCATGCAAAAAAGTTCAAATGCCCATACATGAAAATCATTTATAAGTTGCTACACCTACACATTTTATCGGTTGTTCTAGGGATAAACCTACCTTGTAGGTGTTTTGTACTGGGAAAACCTAGCCACCAGAAATGATTCGGCCTGTTGCACGATATAATTGATGATTCACTTACTGAACTCCCACTCATTAGGCCCATCAAGTCTTGATAGGAGTCTGTTAAAAAGCTTCTCGTCGAACGCTAGCTGCGATGTCCTATCTGCTCAGAAGGTGTGCTATCAGTTAAATGGGATCTCCCCTTACTCAAGACAGACGATGGTTCAGCTCATTTCGGGGAACCACCTCTTGCCAAGTTTACTACCTAGCCAATTATGACTTAACGATTAGTGTGCTCTTCCTAATAGGTGCCCAATTTCGTGCATTTAAACCATTACACTCCAATTGAAAATACGACAGGAGGTCGACTGCGGAGAGGGACGGTTTAATAGTTGTTTCAACCTTCCTCGGAATAGGCCTAGAGATGGGTCCGGGATCATGCGATAACTGAAGATCCAAGTAGAATGAATAAACTTGAGTGATCTCACGGTATTGTGGATTTTATCGCTGATATTCTCCTCAGAAGAATTTAAGGTTAAAACAACTATTTTAGCTCTTCCCACACTGTTGAATATCTCTCATCGTCGGATTCTACATAGTTAATTTTGTGTTTTATTAATAGAGGATAGCAAAATGGCATCCAAAGTTCGTCTTCAATGCAAATGCGGCGCTAAGACAAATAGGAATTCCTGCGATGAGTCCTCTATGCCAGCCCTTTTATGTATTAAGATTGAACTAAGACTACAAAATACTCCAAACAGAATTAGATGGGTACTTTATAACCTTCAACGCTAGCGTAGGCAGTTTTGGGTTTCATTGGGCAAATAGCCCATTGTGTTGTGAAATGGATCCAACGTCTACTCAAATGTAAGCACCCGTGGGTGGTTTAGCTGCATTACCCACACGACCGTGGTATGACGCTATTCTTTTGAATATTCATTGTGAGAAACTGCTCCCCAAGGCACCCACCCCGTTGAAACCTAAATATATGAGACGCGTTTAACATTCTAGAAGGAGTCGCTCGTATGAATTTTTGTCACCTTGTTGGAGTTATGAATTTGTAGGAATTTGAGGAGTTGTGGTTCTAACAGTTTTCGTTGAGAATAAAAGATTCTATCAGTCCCTTACAGCCTGGGGAACAACTCCTTGCCTTTTACAAGGAGTCAACTGAGGATAGTGCACCGCCAGCGGTGTATCATTTAAATGAACCGATCCAGCCTAGACTTAGAATGACGAATATTTATTTTTTCAAGAGGAGCACGGCCAGATAGATTACTTAGTCATCAGTTTTCTCATAGAAATTCATCAGAACTAAAGATAAAAATTGAAAGTAGGAACCCAGTGTCTGGCCTTGCTCCCCCACGTTACATCGTCCCAATTACTACTCGTAATTTCAGCGTAAATGGAAAGATCGTCACTTTTTTTTTTTTTCGAAAAAATGAGATATAAGCACTAATAATTAATTAACTAATAATTTAAGTAAATGCCTTCGGAGAGTGCCAAGTAAAGTCGGCCGACTGTAAAGCTTGAGGCGGGGGCATCACAAGAAACACAAAACATTGTGATTTTGAAGAATTTTAAAAATATTTTGTACTTTGGGTATTTTTAATCCAAACAGAGTCTAAATGCTCCTATCTCATTAAAAAAAAAAAAAAAAAAAAAAAATCAATGCTCTATCCTATGCTATAATAAACATTGAATTGTATAAATACGAGTGATAGGAGTTTCTCGGTATTTGAGCAAGTGAGTTGAGCCATGAAAAAATCAGAAAGTTCAATTTAAGACTGAAAATAGGTATACCTCTAGAAAAAACTCTATGAAACACTTTTTCTTGCAAATTAGGTAGTTGCAGAATGACCGGAGTCTTCTAGACACCAAACTACTGATTCAGATTTTAAAAAACCAATTCTGTTCAAGTTACCATCAAGTCTCCTGGAAGGTCTGATGTTGGAATGATTCAATCAAGATGAAGCACCTGAAGTGGGCTGTCTTATTCTGTAATCTTATTCTCTTGAAGCGTATTGTAGCATTTTGTAAGTATTCCTCGGTTGGCGAGAGAAAATACACAGAGACAGAATGGTTAAAATTTGAGGGGAATGATTTCACGGTTGTCTGCTAAGGATACGGTCTGTGTGTAGAATGGTGTGAATGTGTGGCATTGCAGGTGCTCTAAACCGACCCCACTATGCCGCAACTAAACTGCAGATCAAAAGGTTGTTCTGCGAGCAGCTTCCTTCTCTTTTTTTGATGGCTACAAACCGTCTCTTTCTCCATCTCTTTCGCTTCCCCTCTTATGACTGTCGGCTTTCAAAGTTTGAAATAGGTAGCAATAAAACGACAAGAAGAATAAGGCACAAACGGTAGGAGGGGGGTAGTTTTTGTGATCCTCGGCCCTCTCAGGTCGACTCCTATTGTGGGTTGGATGTGTTCATTTACCTTGACCCCTGCCACCATGGAACAGACAATGCCAAAGGGAAAGGAAGCCTTCCCCTCGTGCCCCTATTCGTACCCATGCCCTGTCCCTAATGATTCCGACTACGCATAAGGAATCGATTCAATGCAGGTCTTTTACAGTGGTCGATTCGCTACTAAAACGAGGCCCCACGAAGGGTGTGTGGCTGGGAGAATATTCCCATTACCCGCCGTGTTTACGTTTTCACCCTCTATGCTGTTTTAGAGCCCGTTCAAGGTGTGAGCCACCAACAGCCTACATTAAGCATATTGAACTTTGTTACATCTATTTTCCAAAAGCGCTAATTTTTATTGCCATAAAACCTCTCATAACCTTTCTCCAGAACTACTAATTTAGTACTACTAATTTTAGTGCGTATGGAAAACACTTGCGATGTGAAGACCCCATTAAAAATGATCATTTCTGGTTCCGAATGTTATGTTTCCCGTCTGCATTGCATTTATTTAAACGGCCCTGGCGAGTCAATTTCTCAAACCTGCACCATTCGGATTGGGATTGTGAGCCACTTCGTGTCAAATTTGGATGAAAAGTACTACCCGCATTGTTGTTTCCCCAATTCGATCCCCAGCCAACACTGTACTGTTCTTGTCCCATGCTAAATTTTAATGTTCTCAACATTTATTCGTTATTTCCCGCGCTGGCTGGGATCATTACAAGCATCGGACGTAGCTTTTTTTTTTTTTTTTTTAATTTATTCATTCTCATTTGGAAAAACCAAGTCTTTGTTACGCTATTACGCGCTAATTTATCAGTAATATCAATATCAATTATCAAAAAGTAATTTTATCATTTTTAAACTTTTGACAAACACAGGTAAGATCAAATTTTCTAACCGGGAAGCCTAAACACTTACCTCAGGCAGTGATTCACCGTTTCAGTAGGAGTCCAAAGACTGTGTTCATATCGGGGTGATGATAGCAGTTTCAAGCGTATTACAAATTCACTAGGGGATCCGGGTCCCAACATGAGTGAACAATACACCTTTTTTGTGCGCAAGGTAACTGAAGATGTCACTTGAAAGAGGGGTGACTCGAGTATAAAACCTAAATCCATCTCTCCTGCGCGGTATCAAAGGTGCTTCGTGATGTATGTCAGGTCAAAGAATAGAATAGGGAGCCCCCTTCGTTTGCTCCACTTGTTCCTTATTGGTTTTAGGGTCTTTTTGTACAGAGGGATCATTAGCACAAAGAGCAAACTGATGCGACGAAGGGTTCAATCCCTTTTCATGGTTGTAGTGGGCTCAATACGTAAGTCACCCAATACTCGTGGCTGAGCCTCCTCGAGGGAAACTCTCTGTTTCCATCGAATACCAGTGATTAGTGATAAATGTAAAAATAAACATTTTCGTCATAGATTCTATTATAAATGTGAGTAAGAGCTCAACAGTGAAAAGTGGAAAGGCAGGTGGAGTAGGCGTAATTCCACATCATCGATTTCAAGAGAACCAGAGATTTTGTAGACAACCTTTGAGGAAAATACCATAGATTCACCTAGCGGAGGTACCCACATAATGTGCCCTCAAGGCAAGCAACTATCCGCAAATAGTTCACAGAGCTGACGATCAAACCCAAATCAAATTTAGCAATTAGTAATACCCACTTGAGTAGAACCTGTGGGATTTGTATTCATCTTGAGGCATGTGTCTCTTCGTATAGGCGACAGCAGTCCCTGCATTTTTATTTGGCTCATTCGGATTCTATGAAGTGGTCGAGGTACGCTCTCGCTTTAGTATGGCTGGTCAATTTTACCCTCATGAAAGTTGATGAGGAGACACCGCGCTTCACAACTACGAAAAACTTCATTATAACCGCGGATGATGAAAGGTAGACACCGAACTGGAGGAGGAAACTTCGAGCGATTCTGAACGTCCTTCTGTTTTGCAAGTACCTGCAACACGGTTGCAGGTTTTGTTACACCTTCTGCTTTGCAGATACATGCAAAACAGAAGATATAACAAAACCTGACTCCATAGGATGCCATAGGATGCCCTGAACTTCGCACCCACAGAATACGTGGATGAAGGGGAGGGGGGTTAGTACTACTTGTGAAATTTAAAACTGTCAAATTCAATCCTGAACAGTTTGGCGTACGCACTCATTTGATGGCATTTTGAGTGGTGTACCGCGATGTGTCCTGTACTCGTCGTAGAAATGCTTCCAGTGAAGTTGGCGGTGGCATAGCTTGTTGGATGGCGTGAAGATGATGCGCCCTGATACCTCCAGCCACCCTTCCAATCTGCAAAATCACCAGAAACAAAATGAGTTTAATATGAAGTCAAACTCGATTATAGGCTTCAAAACACTAAACCTGCTCTGTATTTACAACTAATATTTACACTCGAACATACGTCACCTACACAGGTGGACGAGCAATAAGTTCTCTATGTGATATCCGGGCAGCGAAGTGTTAGCAGGCAATGAGATGATCCGAGTGCTAATTTGGATTTGGTTTGGAGAGTTGGAACCAAGCAAACAATACTGAAAGCTGGTCTGAATGTCTCTGATAATGTGTACTAGGTTTCCAAGTGTTTCAGGGGTTCCAGCAGCCTGCGCCCTCAGCGCCACCAATCTCTGTCCTACCACCGCTAGAGCGCATGAGCATCGACGGCCCATTTCATATTGGCTCGCGTAGAAGGAAAAAGCAGCTACGATTGAGTTTTATAAAGATGCAGTAGTGCTTGGTTTTAGG
Source organism: Cyrtorhinus lividipennis (assembly GCA_019603395.1). Lineage (NCBI taxonomy): Eukaryota > Metazoa > Arthropoda > Insecta > Hemiptera > Miridae > Cyrtorhinus > Cyrtorhinus lividipennis. The sequence goes on along the minus strand of CM034000.1, from coordinate 26,978,732 downwards.
GAGGGGTTGACAAGACAAGAACAAAGTACTTAATTTAAAAATTCATCAAAATTTGATGGTATCGCATTAGCAGCTCTGGTCAGTCTAATGCTTACAAATCAGTTTGGCACTTCAAAAACTGGCCCTAATGAAGTCACTTGACCTCGCAAGAACACCTTTATTTCCTCATGTTCACATTCCGCCGTTTTTGAACAATGCAGGATAAGACCAGACATTTAGGGCGTAACCTAGAGCGAGCCGGGCGGATTACTAATCAGGTCCAACCTTAAGTCCGGATATTGATTGATTCGTGAGAGAACCTTCTTATTGCTGGTTCTGTACTGAAGTGTTTCGAAGAACTCTATGCAAAGCCACCAAGAAACAAATTCCCATAGATGATCTGACTCTCGTGACCCCACGGCGACGAAGAGGAACATAGTTGTGGGTGAGGTATATGTGCCATCTCGTACTAATCTCGTTGTAATTGTCCGGGATGAATCCTGGCGGTGTTCTTTGATCAAGGGGAATTAACAAGGAAATATGGGAAGGAAACGTATGGGACGCGAGGGCGGAGGGTTGTTGAGGAAATGGGCCCATCACGACCTTCATCAATCATCGCGGTGGCCGCAGACGTTTCATCGTCGCCTGGAAACATTTGCCGTCTTGATGCGTTCGAACGTTAGTGACCCCCGTGAGAACGTTATAAATGTGATTGTCAATCACTCAACGACCGTGTGTGCTGAGAAATCCCACTTAAGGACGACATGGACGGGGTTTGGCAAGGCAATGTTCTAAAATAGTCGTCGGAAAAGATTCGCAATCAGCCCCATTTACAGAATCAGCTACATGATCGAGGGCGACCTATAGTCCTGAAAAAGTGCTCATCGCCTTTTGGTCCCATTACACAGGGGAGCTAAACTACTCCAGTTCAACTATTTGAAAGAGGCAACGGATAAAGTTGATCTACTCAGGTCTAGTTTACATGGTCTCCTTCAGGCCTTGACAGCTTACCACGAACCTAATGGTGAGGAAAAAATAAATTAAAAGTAAAAACCTCCAAACGGTCGGAGGAGGAAAGGGGCGTCTCAAATAACAGCCACCTGTAAGATAGGAGCCACGTCTTATATCATCATATCACCGACCGTCCATTGGAGAGTAACTTCTCCCATGAGCTCTTCGGGCGGGGAACCTTTATCCCTTCTGGTTGACACTTATAATCCCTTCTCTGTGGACTCCCAAAAGCTCTTAAAAAGTCGAATTTATAACGCGAACAAGAGCCTCCAAAACCCGGGGATCGTCTTTATTAGACCTGTTTTACGAGGCGGTTGCTGAAGGTGGGAACATTATGAGCCCAGGCGATTTCCCTCCTCCCAACCTGAACCGAATTAGGCTATACTGTGGCGTTTCTCACCGTATTTAAATCTCCTCTCACAAAATTCGAATCGGTCGGGAGCGAGAGAATAATACATTCGGAGCAAGGTATACCTTGACTTACAAGTGAGCAGCATTATTTGGAAGGCCCGCATTTCTTTGAATTGCGACGAAACACAATCAGATACGTATGCGAACCATACAGCGGGGTAAGTTGCTTTTCATCCCGAAACCCATTTTGACCTTTTTGAATAGATCTTTGGTGTGAGATGTTCTGTTGGCAATACTTACACATTATTTGCAAGTCTTCCTCCACTGTACTGTATTTAAATTTCTGCTGAGACGTCAACCTAACTCTCAAGACTGATTGTACCTGTATAATCATGAAGAACGTGACGTGTTTTGATTTTTGGGTTTAAAAATAACTATATTAATCGTTCTGAACCTTCTTTTTTCATTATTTGAATCAGCCATTCGGTTGCTTCTTGAGCTGGTATCCTTCGTCTGCCCTTTGAGTACAGGCACATCATCATCCCACAAAAACCCCACTTTCTGCATATTTATACCAAAAACAGCAATTAATTAAGTTCATATTCTTGTGGAACTCTAGATTTCATTCAGTGCCATCACAGTAACGTCCAATCCAGTCCGAATTCGCTTGAGCAACACTCTGGTACTTGGATTGAGTCAAATTCATCGGTAAAGGTATCAACGCTTTCTGACGTCCTTGAATGTCCCTATCTACTTCTGCTTTCAAGTTCACCAAACCTCTTGGTTGGTAGTTTCTTGTCTGAGCTTATACGCTCTGAGATGGAGCGCAGGTTGGAATTTGACAATTTTTTCTTTGACCACATTTTTATCATAATGCCAGGCTAACCGTATTAGGTACAAAATATATTGGTAATGTTTCTCGCATTCTTTAACCTAATTCGTTTCCGTGGTCTATTTAATTTTTCTGGAGTGCCATTAGCCAGACGATATGATAAGGAGAATAATTGCGTCATTGAGATATCGGAAACACGCGTTAGAGGTCGTATTTGTGAGGACGGCATATCCCACAACAGGAAAAGCGAATCTATACCTGACAGCAACATGATAACAGTGCCAACTGTACACTCACTTACACCGGCTCTAGGTATTTAATACCTTATAAAATCATTCAGAGTTCAAATAAAAATGAAACCGGAAGATCAGGAAATTGAACAGTTCCAAATGCTGAAGAGTCAGTCGCACAATAAAGGTTTTGTAAGTACCGCGCATGCGTGTAAATTGAGAGTGGTGTCCAATCTGTTATTAAAACCTCGGAGATAATCTCGTCAAGCTCGTTACGTCATTCACAAGCATTTATCGCCTGTCGAAAGAACCAGTTGTTTGCACGAACTCCTTCTGGACAGTTAGTGTTGTACGTAGCTGGGAAATGACTCAGTGTAAGCAAAACGGCGGCTCAATTCTCCTGCAATACGAGCGCTCTCCATGAAATACATTACGACTATGATGTGTTCTACGGCAAGAATTGTGGTGATACAATAGCAGTGACTATTTTAAGTGAAATCTAATTGATCAAATGGCAGACAAATAAGCAGGTATGTTGAATATATGTCATGTTTACAATATTATACGTATGTTTCCCTGCATTTTCAGGATAGAAATTTTTGTTCTTGGTAAAAAAGGAATATCACTCTGTTAACATGTGTCCTCCTAGAAAGAAATACAACATTTTTTCCTTGACAAGTAACCTTCCCCCAAATTTTTTTCTTTCAACTGCAGTTGGTGATACCAACTGTGTTTCCAAGCCTCTCTACAAGTTAAGTTAGAATCTCAATTTCCCATCAATCTAGCCATTTTAGCAATTTTATTATGTGAAGTACCATCGTCTGTGTTATTTCGCTTGGTCTGAATTATCTCCAAAATTGTTCTGAAAGGCGGAACACAATCCCCGAATCCTATTCCAAGTTTCAGGCTATACCAGATATTGTTTAAAGTGCTATCAGATTGAAATAAGTCAGGAATTTAGAGGGATTAATCATGGCGCCAGTGGTTGAAGGACATTGGTTGAGGATTCCCCACTCATTGAAACGGAGAACGATTGCGGGAAAATAATCCTCTCGAAATACTGGGATAACTAAACCCATGAAGTACATAAGTATACGAACGAAGGAAATGTTGGACCGAGTTTCCGAAATTCTTCTAAATTCATTGTCGGACACTGGGGAATGAGCCAAAGAATTGATTATTTCACAAGTAGATTTTTTATTTTCCACGTTTCATTTTTTTTTTCCTCAGAAATGTGCCTTGTGTTGCAGTGAATTTGTGCTTTGAGGTGTATACATTTAGTGTCTGGAAAACAGGAACGGTTCAACATGTACAAAAATTGTCCAAACTTAGCAATCAAGCACTTTTGAAAATAGGAATCAATGAAAACTCCATGTTATGGATGTCAGGAATGAGCTAGGTATATTCATAATCCGACCGATATGGTGAGGCCGTGGGCCTGTACAGGTAGGTAGGCACTCGAAATGCTGAATGTTCAATCATTGATCGTGAAAGCTTACGATTGTACCGTGTTCGGTTAGTCGCTATATTGCCCTTCCACAACGAGTTCTCGTTGTATTGAAAGATAGGAGAAATCAAGCATAAAGACAGGAGATAATTTTTTCTAGGGGCACTATTCACAACTCAGTTTGGCGTGAAAAATAAGAAGAGCGAAACCATGGCAGTACCGGTTTTTGTTCAGGTAATAATACCCTCCGTATCTGAAAATGTGATTGTCTTTTTATTTGTATACCGTATATTTGGAACCTCCGCTTCATACCTGATTTGCGATCGTGGTTCTATTATTTAATACAGGTTGGTATCCTCTGGCTGGCGGTCCTGACTTGCGGGATTTCCTCAACTTTTCCCGCTATTGGGTTACTGGCTATTAGTGCTTCTGGAGTGACGCTCACTCCCACCCAAGAGTCCGTGGTAGGTATGTTATGGCACCTGTTTTTGCAAAATTGTGTTGTTAGCCAAATTTGTGTATTTCTGCAGCCTGAAGAAGGTAATCCAACGGTTTCCGCCTTTTGTTTTCTAGGCACAGTCCGACAAGTTGGTGTAATTTTTGGAGCATTGTTAATCGGCCCTCTGCTCGACAACTGGGGGAGGCGATCATCTACGCTCGCAGCACTCATTCCAGGAATGATAGGTACTTGTCACTCAATCAGATCAGTCAATGGCATTATCACCAGCAATGATGTTAGCTCTAAAACCCATTTGAGTGATTCAAATTGTACTTAAAAAATAATCATTTCCTACAACTGCATAGGTTATGCAATTATCTTCATCAGTGAAGCTGTAACCGCGTTTTGCGTCGGTCTGCTCTTTGAGGGCATCGCTATGGGGATGATTAATTCGTCAGCTCCAGTCTACCTAGCAGAAATTCTGTCGGGAAAATGGCGAGGTACGATTAACGTCGCGAGGAATGTCTGCTTATCTGTGGGCATCACGCTTACGTATATCTTGGGATCGCTGCTGAGGGTAATTCATTATAAGTTATGATCAAACGTAACTTGAAAATTGATAAGTACTATTGAGAGAACAACAAGTAACACCTGCAATTTTATTGAAGGGGAGGATCCAGCTCATCTCATTTATTGCCTTCTTCGTTCCTTCGTTTGCTCTCGCCTTCGGTTTGTGTTTTCTACAAGAATCTGACGTTTGGTCGGATGACAAGAAATCTGGGAAGCAGAAGAAAACGTCATTCGTTGGATCGTACAAACGCTTGTGGAAGGCTTTAATTTCTCGACCTGAAGTATATAAACCATTCCTTATCGTCAACTTCTTGAATTTCCTCCGCCATTCTTCTGGCGTGGGTGTCATCGCAAACTACTCTGTGAGAGCCCTTCTTGATCGGTTTTTGCGTCATGCTTGTGTCAATCCATAGTATACTTAGTTGCAATCTATTTCATTTCTAGCTCAATATTATTGTTGACTTGGGATCGAAAAATGACCCCTACATTGTGGCCATCAGTACTCGGTCTATTCCGCATCTGTGGGGGCCTGGCAGGCATGGTGCTTTGCACTCTCTTCACAAGGAACCACATCATGTTCTTTTCTGGGATTTTGATGACTTTGTCGATGATCGGACTATCTGTGATTCAATTTTTGGGTAATCTCCCGAAATTCCTCCCAGAAACGTTACTTATGACTTACGTCTTCACGGCAATAGTTTTTCTGGCGGTGTCGACGAGCTTACAAGGCGAAATCTACCCTACTGATTTGAGAGGGGTAAGTTAGTGCGACAGTAAGGTGTGTCCTAATTTATTGCTGCTTCCTTCAATGACATCATCACTTCTTACTTTTACACGTATTTCTTTCTCCATTCAGATGTGCAGTTCGACCACAATGACGCTGTCCAATTTGTTCGCCGCATTTGTGCTTTTTTCCTATCCGCTGCTTAAATCATGGATTGGTAATGGCCTAATCATGATGAGCTACGCAGCATGCTGCTGTGGTTGTGTTCTCGTGATATTCTACATGGTCCCTGACACTGACGATAAAACACTGGAAGAAATTGGAGAAATGTTTCTGGCCAAGAGGAATGGTGAGCAAGGTACAAGTATCTTCGTAATTGTCGGGAATACCATAGAGAGCCGGGCAGTTGATACAATAAATTATATACCTACCTTTGCGATATTCGTCGTTAATGGTACAATAGGTATGCTGATCGGAGGAGAGAAAACTAATCGAAAGAATTATTTGAAGGAATTACGTCCAAAGAGGTAGACTAACCTCACCTAACGAAAAATTGGAGAATACAAGAATCGAGTCTCTACAGTTTCCTCCTCATCTAAACAAGCGTGTCCATTTTGATTTCAGATAATTCCGAAATCGGAGAGTTGGCTCCTCTTCGAACCAACGTCCACTCTGAAGCGATCAAAGTTGTGAAAGATCCATCTGTGTGATGGTAACTTTTAACGCCAGAATAATTCCATAAATTGGTAGGTTTCTTAACTTCATGGATCTGTTCAACTCGTTCCCCATCATTCATTGTCATATTGTGGTGAGCCTATTATTGTATCAGTGAAATAGGGTAAATTACTTCAGACTCACGCTTGATTTCACCTCCTCGATAATATATTTCGGCCGAAACTAGGCCATCATTGGAGATCTCTTTTATTTATTCCATCCTCCTCCCAGTAACAAACGCATTGTATCCCTGTCAAGTCTCATAAATTATTTAACAGTATTAAAAAAAAAATTAAAACAAGAAAGAGGTCAATAGAAATAAAAAATTGAAGAAGGGCAACAAGAAGTTTACTCTCTCGACGTACCTCCTGAAGTACTGACGTAGGCGGCAGAGTGACTTGGCTCATTTACATCTTATTTACTTTACTTGTATACCACTCGAGTTGATAATTTGTTGTTGTTGAGCAGTTTGAAAACAGCCGGAGCTGGGTGGATCCGGCATTTGAGCCTCCAAATTCGCCACAGCAGTCAAGGTCGAGTGTGCGCGACGCCTCACAACACACATCATCACTCAGCGTAACCATGACAGCACCATCGAAAAGCTTTACAACTTCATTATGCGCGTCCGCGTCAGTTCTCATAATGAAGACGGTGGGCTGAATAAGTTATCTAGATTTTGTTCCAACAATGGAGCGATCATTACTGATGTCGAGCTGAATGGTTTGAACAATGGGACCGGTATAACTTTCTTTAGCTTAGCGCCCTTGCCTGAAGACATCGTTCTATTTTATTGTGTCCCTCGAGTTTATCTCATGTTTCTTTCAACATTCAATTTCATCTTCAAATTTGATGCCTGAGTACTTTTAATTATTTGCACCCGACATTTTCCCTTTTGCACATCTTTATTTTGTAGCTGCTGGACTATGGAAGAGTCACAGAATGCGAACGTTTGTTGCTGCCGGAAAATCGCAACTTGTGAGAGCTCAAATTTTATTGGTTATTTTATTTCATGGTGGATCCTCAAAATACTGCATGCCATCTGTAAAAACAGTAACAAAATCCTGTCATGATATAGTAGTTTTCCCATGGAAGCCCGATTGTGAAGAAAAACGTTGAAAATCATCCCTAATGGTTTATTAATCAGGATACATCCCCCTTGAGCGTGTCATTGAGGTTTCCCAAGTAAGCATCTACTTTTGTATTTTAGAAAAAACTAAACAACAACTTTTTACCCAAAAAATTATCTTTATGTCGTTCATGGCCCGTAGGTACCCCCTTTCGGCTTGTGCCAATCGGTTCGAGGCGTAGCAGAATTCAAAAGGAAAACGCTGCAAAGTTTTTCACAGGGGTTGGTTATTCCTCGGACCAGAAGCATGGAGACTCATTCTCCAGAGGCTGTTAAATTATTTGTTGTAGGAGGCGAATATAAAAATCATCTGCCAAGGACAAAAACAAGCACAAGAACAAGAGTCTTCGTGCTAGATAAATCGGTGAGAGTTACAGTTTCACAAAGACATTTTCCCTGGATTTGAGCTGTATTGTTTTCTAGACTGGGGCATCCCGGCTGACTGGACGTGGACGTGCATGATGAGAGGGCATGTCGAATCATACTGACCCGACTATTGTGCCTGGACACTCCGGCTCGGTTCAGCGCAGCTTGTTGTTCCTCACAAAGGTCTCCTCGCTACCACAGATGTTTCCGGCTGCCGGGGGTCTAATGGGCCCCTTTTTGGGATCATCCATGCTTCACAAGCCGTCGACAAAACCTCTTTTTGGTTACCGGTCCGCCAAATACCCCCTCCACCAACGCCCAGTACTCTCCTGTCTCCTGAAATCGTGTACCCTGCATGTGTCAGCGACCCACGTCTCAAGTAGGTAAAAACTCGAGATCGAACAATGAGAACATGGGGTAGACATAAGTGGACCCAACGCAGAATAATCTTTAGAGCCCCTCTTCGTGAACAACTCGTATACAAACGTGTACTGATGTCGTACTCCTTCAATGGACCAACTTTTCAACAACCACTATCAGGATTTATTTGAAATAAGAACGAAGCTTTGAGCTTTTGGGCCCCTCCAGTACATAGTAGGAAACCTACAAGCACAGGTAAGGCGTTAGCGTGAAATACTTTCAGGTTTTACTTTTCCTGGGGGCCCTCAGAAAACCAACTGCCATGATGATTAATTTGGTGGTTCACAAAATATCAAAATAATAGTTTGGCTAGTGGATTAGAGATTGTGAATTAACACTTCGACCAAAGCGTCTCCAAGCCCTCAAACAAGGAGCTGTTTTGAAGGAGTTACCAGACAACACTCTCATAGAACAACATAATGGGCACTGAGTTAGGCTGTATAGTATAACAGAGTTGATATGGACGCTGCTCACGTGAAATAAAGCAATTTTGTCAGCATAGCAGTAATTGTTGATAATTTACAGGCCTGTTTCTCTCAGATCTCCGAAGAAGACCGAATCTGACAATGGAAGGAAATTAACACTCACGTATCACCTAAGAAGGGATGATGCGTTATAAAAGCATAACAGCCTGACTTGTAGCTTTTTCCTTGTTTTCAATATGGGGAGAGGCTTGCTTGAAAAAAAAAAAAAAAATTTGTTTTACTTTTTTTATACGCAATAAACTTTTCCACGTCCAAGGAGGCTTGAAAAGTTTTTTTCGAAGCTAAGTAAGAACTAAAAATCTACCGTTAGTTGTCAAAGTGCGATTCTGTTCAGCTGATTTGCTTGACAATGCCTTTCGTAGGTGTCACCATACAGAGGGTGGAGGATCTTGGAAGAGTCAGCTTTTGCCACTTGGCAGAAACCAGAGTCGGGACCAATCGTGTGATTGAAAGAATGCAAAGGGGCTAATAAAAACACATAAGAGAGAAACGATGCCAAACCTTTTTCGGCGAGTCTTAATCAGGTGATGAGGAGACCCCAGTTGCTCTCTATTTCGTGGTGTTTCTCTGGAGAAGTGGAAGACGAACTAATTGGACGCCAATTTGGTTGGGTGCTCCCTTACCTGAAACTTCTCTCAGCACAACGAACACCTTTGGGGACTAGGCCGGACGGTGGGAGTGGGTCCTTTTAAAGGTCAAAATCTGGCTCCTAATTGGGGGCCGTGTCAATTTCGATTTGGGTATCCGATTCGGATTCCCCACAAATACGAGAACGGTTCAATAGGAACGTTTCGTCTTCTCTCACTAGTGCCCATGATAACTCTTGCAAGGAAGGACTCTCCCAGAAACGACTCCATCAAACCATTTACGAAGACCATATGGTTAACAAACCGAGAGCTAAATCTGAGAATGTTGTTTCCAACGTGCTTTGCTGGTTTCGATAAGTGACTGGTCGGAATAGACAAAAAAGGAGCAAATTTCTCATGTGTCAGATTTCAAATCATCTCTCAGAATCATCTATGTGGAAGTCTCAATTATGGGCCTCAGAATCCACGCGAGTAGACTCAATGAAGACAGAGCCGACCACCTATATTAAATATTAGTCAACTAATGTCCAAAAACTATTCCAAAAAAAAAAAAAAAAAACTTTTTTCTTCAACATGGTGGAAGTGGGGGAAACAGTGTGGCGGGTCCCTGACCCATTTCATTGGATTCAGTGTTCATGATTTAGTGGAAAATGATAACCCACCACACGTCTAGGTACTAGAAATCTCAAAAACACATGTACAAAATGAGTAGATATAAACCCATTTTGACCCATAACCTCATCCAGAGGGCACCGATCGATCCGGGACCCATTTCATTGGATTCAGCGTCCAAAATTTGGTAGAAAATGATACCCCACACTCCTAGATTGCCAAATATCTCGAAAATCCATTTTTCAAAAAACACATTTTGACCCCTACCCCGCTCACATTTGGTATAATCGGGCTGAAAAGTTTCAAGGACTAACTGGCAGCACTGGGGAACAGCAACTATGCTATGAGGAAGTAAACAAGCCGCCATTACAGTTTTACAGTAGCCATGGATCAGTCAACAGCGACACCACACACTGCACGGCAGTCCATGGAAGCTGTTCGAGTTTAGTCATCTCGAATTTGGGTAACGTTTCCTGGCCTCCTAGATCACCAGATTTGTCCATTTGCGATTTTTTTATGTGGGCTATCTTAAAACAAAAGTATTTGCAACTCGATCAAGAAGTGTGGATGAGTTGAAACAGGAAATTCGGATGAAATTCACAGTATCCCAGTTGAGATGTTGCAGCAATCAATGAGGAATCTCCAATGCAGATTCCAAGAATGTGTTCGTACAGGAGGACGTCATCTAAAAGATGTAATTAAAAAAAAAAGATAAATGATAAAGTTTTATGCGAAACCCCAAACGAGTTGGAATGTGAGGTGATGTACTTTTCCCAATGAGTGAACAACATTTTTCCAACCCGAGTCCATCATCCCATGTGCTCGCATGTGGTATGTAAGTAGTCCAGTTTGTCCGGTATAAAAACCAGCTTTGGTGTAAATTAAACATTTGATTGTGTAGCAAGAAGGCTTTGATTCTAAACAAATGTACAAAATTTATACTTTGCACATCACTTCAATTATGAAGTTAGGTGTGCTCCCGGTATTTCATCTGTACAGAAAATTTCAGAAGAAGTTTGTGCTTAGGAAGGTATAGATTAATGTTCTAAAAGGTAAGAAAAAAGGAATTGAAAAGGCAACTTGGAGAGGAGGTGGGTTTCTAATTAATTTCTGGTAGGAAACTAAATTTAATCATCCCGCCTCGAGCAGCACACGGACGCCCATAACTCATCCCGGTGGCAGACGCAATATTAATAGAGTTCTCATCTCCCTAACCCCACTACCATCTATCCTGACGTCTTCCTTGGCTCACCCTCCTCCCCTCCTTCTCACCTGTTACACTCACCTTCCAGAAAGAAAGAGACGGGAAAGAAACATGGGAAGATGGTGGGAAGAGGAGAGCGAGAACTCTCTGAGGCAGTGGACGGGGGTCTCGTAAAAATACCACGTTAACACACATCTATGGGAGACATGCAGGTGGGCAGGGCAGGGCTACGTTATTTGTTTCATGAAGACGTCCGATGGTCCCTGGAGCAAGGCCCGAAGAAGGAGCAACACAGGGGAGAAGGGCCTCCAAAAGAACAAAAAACACAGGAGAACCAGAAAGAATAGAGCTGCCATAAAAACAGTTACCTGGTGTGTTTGCCTTGGGAAGCGTAATGACTGAGCCGAAAGTGAGGCCTGGGCCGAGTATGTTCAGACAGTATGAATGACTTTATACACTGACACAGTTCCAGTAAAGAGGAGAACGATTCAACTTTGCGAGTAGGAATTTCCTCTGTAAATCCACTTCTTTGTCAAATACGAGAAGAACATCAATCATTGCCGCACTTTGCTCTATAGTGCGAACGATTTGCGAGATTGGTGAATTCTAACGAAAACATGGGAAAAAACGTATCTTCGGGGTTTTCACTGTAAGTAAAAGAAAACAGCAAATTCCTGCACTGTAATGTATTACAACAGTCCTAGTCATAGGACGTCTAGGTTGACCTAGATCGTGTACAGCGATTCATCCACAACTAACTCCAGCGTCCAAAATTTAGTGGGAAAATAATGCCTCATACGTCTAGGCGTCAATAAAAAAACTCGAAAACCCGTTTTCAAAATACACATTTATGCCCAAATCCTGCTTTTGGTTTGGACTGAGTGGCTGACAAAATTTGAGGACAAAGTATTGATTTTAGAGGGGAAAAAAAAATCCGCCAGGACCATATTTGGGGACTTCTTTCTCTGCGACGCGAAAGGGAAATCAAAATTTTGTGCAATGCCGTCCCCCTTGCCACCAGTGGCATGCTTGCTAAGGGTGAAGCTCCAACAGGGAGCCGTCCAGGCTGTGTACTTGCGCTTGCAGCACCGAAGGATGATAGTATGAAGCCTTCGGGATTGCTGAAGTCTAAGGGGATTCTGGAGACAGATTTGGAGGACAGTGCCCCAGTAGTATTCCTGAGGTGACTGATAAAGAGTGTCAGATAACCAAAAACATGTGGCAATGGCACTCGATATTATACATGTTTACTTCATTGCAAACCTGGCGAGTGCAAGTACGCGAGGGGTAATGACTGACCAGGGTTACAAGGCACTTACGCAGAACCCCACACAGTACATGAATCTCCACCTAAATTTTCTTTCTCGCCATCCAACTGTGATGGTAACTACTAAAGTTGAGTTTGTTGTTGCGTACTTTATATCGCATACAAGGAGGTTACATTCTGCGTAAAATGCTTGTTTTGAACCATCAGAGGGTGAAAAGTGTGATTATAATTAAGGGTCCGCAACTTCGCCGCCAAAAGAGATCATTTATTGTCATGACGTTTCGGTTTCTTCCCTCTTTCGTCGCCGATCCCTGCTGAAGTGAAAGAAGAATGGGAAGAAATGATAGTTTTTTGCCATCGTGAAAAAAGGGAGTGGATTGAAAAGGAAGGAAGAGCTGAAGCAGGTAGGACCCAGCAATAAGAGGTGGTGCGCACCTGCACCTGTAGAACCCGATTTTAACAAGGGTGGCTGACAACTGTCAAAATGAGAGGCCCCAGGACGAGACCATAAATGTTGAAGAGAGACAAAGGTACCTAAAGCGGTTAGAAGACTGACTCCCCTCATCTCCGAGGGAGAAGAAAAAAAGTGTTTGATATTTTTCCTTGAAGTGTTCGTTGACGGAGAGAAAAGACGGTTCTGGGGAGTGGGGGGTCGATACCATCTCATTCTTCTGTCCTTACACGTTCCACCAAGGGCGGCTTCCTTGGAGGGTGATACTCAGGGGATCAGATGTCAACCCAGTTACTACCTGTAATCAAAGTCAACCAGATATGAATCTCGATGGGGCTAAAAGTCAGCGTTGATTCGAAAAGTAATCGAATAAAAATAGGCGTTTGAATGGCTCTCGATTGCTTCCCATTCCTTCCTCAACTGCTCTCATCAGACCACGCATCGGTTTATGCCTCATAACAACTTAAACACGCTTTTTCATCCCCACATGCTTAATGTGTATGCATTCGGCGTTGATAAATTGTAGTCTATGACACGGTACGGTTTGGTGGCGGCCTCATTTGTGTGATGAAATTTCCTCGTTTTGATATTTTCTGTGCCTAAGTCCCGCATTTATCCAGTGCCGAGTGGTTTCCACGAATCACCTCCACTATCGAGGAAAATTTAGAAAAAATTGTATGATAAACAGAGAGGAAGCTAGTACTATATCTAAATTTATGATGTGCATATAAGGACGTGTAAGTCGCCATTCGGTCGTCATTCAGGAGAGTGAACCGTCTATACTTCTGTTAATTATCTGAGAAGATTAACTCATTTCGGTTATTCCCGTAAAACGGAGTGAAGCCAACTAAAAGTAAATCGGCATTGCCGGAGCACTTGGTTTCCCTGTCAGAGTAGGGTACAGAAAACCGCAGATTTCTTCGAACTTGAGATCTCTTCGGTTTTCGATCGTTTTATTATAGTTATTACGATAGACCTTACCTTTATTTTATTTTCTTCCTTGAGCTCTCATCACCGCCATTAGCAGCTTATTCTCTCTGTGTCCTTCGCCCTTACCATTATGTTGTCTGCCTCCTTCCATTATGTTTCGCCAACTCATCTTACACAACTTCCATCAGTAGGTATTGTTCTTATTCAACCTAAATAGCTCATTTATCGTTAGTTATCTCCTTGAACTAGGAGGCTCCGCATCATTGGTCATTTTTTAGGGAACAATCCATAGCAGGAATACGAAGCATATGAGGATGGAAATTCCTATTTAATTTGGGGGAAAGGCAAAACGAACAAAACCATTCATCAGACGTGCGTACTCAGTTACGTCGTGCTCGAGCTTTCAAGTCAAATCATTACTTACAGCTTGCGTATAGGCTTTTATCATTACTACGTAGAAGACTAACCGCGAAACGTGAACCAGTTAAGACGTGAGCCATAATAACAGTTATTAGACCGAAGGAGTAGAAGGCAAATAACGCGTATGGGAAGAAGAGAAGGGCCAAGAGCGATGATTCGTAGTCACTGGTCCGCGAGCGCCGACCGCGGGACCGACTACTTCCTAATCTTTTTGAAAAATACCAGATCTTAATTCGAACTTTCTTTTTCCACGATTCAATTAGCGCTAATCGACTTTTAACTGCGGAGGCGATCGAAACCTCTTATCCGCTGTTCCTTAGTAAATCGGGTCGTTTCTCAATAAGAGTGCAGCCACAATTATTAAATCAAAGTGAGTAAGTGATTTTGATAGCTTGGTTCGGGCACAAACCAAGTAAGTCATTAATTAAATATGGGTATAAAAAATAAAGCTACAAAGAGAGAGAGAGAGACGTGCCTGGTCACGTAAAGAAATGCCAATAATAAATACATACTCAGGAACTTGAAATTTGCGAGTATTTATGCTCTAGCTAAGAATGCGTGTGTGTCGATAAAATGTTAGGACTTTAACAGCTTACTCGGGGTTGGAGAGATAAGTTTTGCCTTCTGATCCACATTTAAACTTGCTCTTTATGCTTTAAAAGATCTCCATTTGCAAGGCTAATCCGACAAAAAATGTGGAAAAGATTGGATTAAGAGGGGTGCACCTAACCAGTGTTCAGTTATTACTAGGGATAGGTTTAAAAAGAAAAACGTTATAACCGTTTTTGAAATTAAAAGAAAAAAAATTTAAAAAACCGGAACAAGTAGGAACCTAGTTAATTCCGTTATTGATATCGATAGTCATTAGCGCCCTATCGTATGTATTCTGAGTTGTGTTGTATTCTGAGTGATATTTGGATGTTCTTCACCTCCTAACAACATAAATTAAGAACCAGCGGCTCTGTTACACCCCTTTTAAAGAAAAAAAAAACTAGTTTTTTTTACTGTTTTTTAAAAATATAACAAGCGTTATTTTATGTTTCTTAGGAGAGTAACAATTATGCCCATCCCTAGGTATTACTATAGTAGGGAAAATATAAGAGCTCTGCTTATCATCAGCTGACTGATAAGAGCCCCCTTCTGAAGTCAAGCTTTCTCTGACGTCCCGTCCACACCCTACATGACAGTGTTGCCAACATAACAAGAAAATCAAGGTTCCAATTTTCAAAGATGAATTCTCTCCCCTAAATTTCCATTTCGGGGTATTAGATTATAAGAATCGATATTGGGTGATCAGGGACTTTATGAAGAGCCCAAACTCAACCCATGAACATTAGCCCAAATGGTTGGCCCACCCCCCAAAAATTATTTTTGGTCAGTTCTAAATGTTTGATACATTATCAGGGTAATCAACTGTAATTTTTAATACCGCAAAAAATACCTACCTCATGAATTCATCTTGCAAACTGGAACCTTGATTTCTCTTGTTATGTTGGCAACACTGCCATGGAAAATGTGGACGTGACGTCAGAAGGAGGGCTCTTATCAGTCAGCTGATGATAGGTGGAACTCCCATAGTTCTCCCTACAAATTAAATGAATCTTGGCTTTGTTAGCTCATCTAGGAACAGCAACAAACCATGTCCTCATACTAACTAAATGGAAAATGGAAATTTCAGAACTGCAAATTTCCTCTGAAACACAAATGCACATAAATTGGGAGGAGATGAAGTTATTATTTAAAAAAAAAAGTGCAATACTGTATTCATGGATCATTTGTAAGAGATGGATCGTTACTTCCCATTTATATTATCTCGTATTATATTGACGTAGAAATTCTATAATTAAGTGCCTTCAATATCGTATACAGGCAACTATACCCCTTTCCTTTGCTCCTTCCACCTACTGCTCTTTAATTTTGGCGAGTTCTTAGGTCTATCAATAAGAAAGGCGTCCTAGTTTTATTTTTGGTTTGAAATTTGCGCCTACCTGTATTAGAGCATGCGTGTTAGTAAGAACGATTCTGCCAACAAATAGCCAACGGCTTCCAAATTAATAATAATAATATAATTATTAATAATAATAAATGAGGAAAAATTCGATACAGAAAATATGACTCTGTAATCATGTAATATGACCATGCTACGGAGGAGCAGTGCGCATGATTGTTACCGGGAACTGAGAGAATGGCTCCCGAACGACTTTAAAATAGTCGTCGGCCATTGAGGAGTCAACCGAGTGTCGTGGAGGAGCGTCATGAATGTTAAAGAAAGAAATTACAAGACCAGGAGAATGGTGATGAGGGATGATACAATAGTTGGAGTGCGGAGGGAGAAGTGAAAAGGGGAGGGTGGGGGTTTAGTCGTTAACACTAAGTATCCCCAACACTAACTCACTAACTATAATCTACCACTACCACATTCCGGAAGGCAACAGCCTCCGGAGGAGTGGAAGATCATTGAAGGCAGTGTTTACATACCCTTCTCCTCCAAACCCTCGTAACCCACTCATCTTAACCGCATGTGTTCTTCGTCCAAAAGAGGGGAGAGACAGATCTGGAGCCTCGCCCTAAACATCACAATACCCTCATTTGTAATCCTCTGGTGAGGTGAGGTATCCTAATGGATGGGGTCCTTGTTGGTTGGTTTGATTAGTTGACGTATACCTATCTCATATCCATATCCCCACACCATATTTCTTAGACCGCTCGTAGCTACATTATTATTACTATTAGTCTCGCACAGCCTTGCCCTCTTGCACACGTTTTCTCTTTATTGAACCACGTTTTCAAAACTATTGCATACAACCCCCGCAAACCTCTCCAAAAAAAGATGCGATCCTACAATATGAGTACGTTCATTTATTGTAGATAGTACTACATACTGGCTGTTGCTACAACTCTCTCCAAATCGAGTTGATGCGATCTACGATCGCACGATGATGATTTTCGTCAACGATTCACCAATAACCAAATCGTGTTTGATTCAGCTTAAATCAATTCAGATTATCTTACTTTACATTAGTACCCCTTTTGGTTGTTTACTCCTTGAATAATCAACCTGTCTTCATGCGAAAAACTCAATCTCTCCGATTCGGCCAAAAACATTTTTTTTTTTTGCGTTTCAGAATATTAGAAGAATACATAGAATAAGAAAATGTCCATCCGCCGTCCACGCTAACGTTGGAAGTAGAATTTTTTCTAAATTTGAAATTCGGGCCAGGGACCCGTTCCTGGCTCCAGTTGGTCCTGAATTTGGGGGAGGGGAAAATAGGGTTTCAAAATGTGAATTTTTGAGATTTTCGGCGATCATTTCGACTAAATTTTGGATGCTGAATGCTATAAGACGGGTCTCGGAACGATTGGCGCCCACCGGAAGAGGTTATGGGTCAAAATGGGAGTGAGTCATCATGCTCCTGGTCCGAGGAATAACCCACCCCTGTGAACGAATTTGCAGCGTTTTTAAATTTATATTCTTAGTGGAAAATGCTGTTGACCCATTTCGACCCGTACCCACGTCCGGTGGGTGCCTATCGGTCTGACACCCATCAAAATGGATTCAGCGTCAGAAATTATTTAGTAGAATATGACACGCCACGTGCCTAGTTACCAAGTCGACGGACATTTGGGTTTTTTGACCAAGCATCATGAAACATTGTCAACATTTCGGGGCCGATCGGGGAGGTTGACCTCTGGCATAAAAACATAAATTCATTATTCATAGAATAATAAACCAAAATGTCGTTCGTAATTCGGAGTTTTCAAAAAATCCAAGGGTGACCAAACAACTCCATATTACAACGCGTCCAGTCATGTCGACCTTTAGACCCTGAGGAATGTTAAGGGCATAATCCCATTCCGTGGAGGGGAACAGCCCAAAATTTAAAATTCTAATTCTCCGATGACGCATAACAAATGAAGACGTGGAAAGTTGTCCGCTTACATCACATTACCCCAAGAGGTTGCGGGCCAAGCCTTTTTCATTGTGATTTACAATTCATATTATGGAGGGCCCTGGAAGATGATTTAGTTCCTACACGGTGTAACGAACACTGACGCGTATGAGGGGTAAAAATATGGTTTTATGGGCCGTCTCGTTAGGTACGGTTGTAAAATTTACGTTTGGACCCCTTCTCCGTACCCGTTGAAGGTATCTTATTTCTTAATCATGACATCCATTTTCTGCGCCATAGTTTTACCCTTTTGATTTCCATGGCTCCAATAAGGCACAAGTCTTCAATCATTTCTTGACTTCTTTAGTTCGTCAAATTGATCGTTTGAAGGGGAAACAAATCTCATGAGTCAGGTCATTGTGATCATTTTAGCATGCAACTGCATAATGAATTGCAGCCTTTGTCTCTTAGCGTTCCCTGATTGCCGTATGATTTATGTTCTCAATTGTAAAACTTCAAGATGTTTACTTCATCCAAATATATAACTGCCAGTGACAATAAGAGGAACAGACAAAGAAACTGGTTAAAAATAGAGCAGGATAGACAATGTTTAATAGAACATAGGGTTGTAGAAGGCCCTCGCAATTTCATCGACAAACCGAACTTCAATGAAATCGGGCTGTTGGGGTGCGTCCCAATCTGAATAGCCCAAAGAGGAACGAAAATGGAATGGAATGCCACGAACCACAATTTCCTATCACATTCCGTTTAAAGATTATACGGTATAAATATATTTTCGAGAATGAAGTGATTTTGTCATGTATTATCCTTTGGAAGCAAACAAGCGTATTTTGAGAACATTAAGGTATTTCATACGCTCTAGTGCTCATGGAAAGATGCCACAAACCTTAACATGGAATGCTGATAAATTGTACAATTTCTCATGGAATTTGTCTGCTTTGAGTACCTTTCTGGGAAGCACAGTTATCGTTACAATATTTTTGATGGCAAAATGATTTGGGTTGAATTGCTAGAAGTTGGTTTAAGATAATTTAAATGCCCACTTGGCCTATGAAAAAGTTAACTCAGAGTCCTAAAATGTGGTTGAAGCTTTTAAACGGGTGTTGGGATGTTGACGCTGCCCAAGCCACTGTAGGGAATCGGTTAAAAACGGTAAGTGGCTCCTCACAGCTAGTTCTGAACCTTTTCTAGGCGAATACAACAATCAAGTCCTGTCAAAGTGTTGCTAATGGCCTCTTCGTTGAAAAAACCTTGCCGTCCTCACTGATATTGATCAGGAGCGGTTTCGGAGTCCATTCTTCACCTAGTCGTTCCTCCGGACTCAGCGGCCTTTCCTCGGGGAAAAGACCCTGGCCCAGGTCGGGTACTGTCCTAGGTAAGGTCACTAACACTAGGGGTGCTTTTTCTTTGAAAATCCCACGACGGGACGTCCGCATCTCCTAAGTGTAATGTTCGTTTTTCACCGATCCTTTTCTGCCACCTTCATCGCCGTTTTCGCTCTTTCTTCTGAGTTTTCTCTTTTTTCGGCCATTGAGGATGATTAATAGGTAGTAGTTCCCACTGGTCCTTCAGCCGGCCTTTCGCAGAATTCTTCTTCAAATCGCCGTTCGCATCTTGAATGTTTTGCTTTTGACGTGCGGACTGTGTGAGGTAGCTGAGTAATTGCCCCCAAGCGCCTCCACTGACAAACAAAAGTTTCCTATGGTAACAAGCACACCCACTTGTTATTAACTAATATTCAGACCATCCTTTAACACTCTCCATTATGTATATTATATTTTAAAAAACTTCTCTGCAATTGTTCAATTTTAATCCATATTTTCAGCGGCGCATTGTAAAATTCAGAAAATTGTGAGGTCTGAATTTCATCGAGCGACATTTCAACTACCCTGAACAGGAGTTTCCAACAAAACTAGATCCCTTCATATTTTCATAAAACCCAGCTCTTACAGTTTAGCCCCAGGAAACGCCGTCTGCAAAACAACAATTATTAGCGTGAATTGAAACACTCGGCTCCGAATCAGCCTCCTTCATGCTCAAAAACCTAAAAGCACCGAATCTGAGTGCTCTAAATTCCATGAAGACCAAAATGCCTCTAACAACTTCCCACATTTTGTACTTTTAACCAAAATTGATTTCTGAGATGAAAATTTGACCGAGCAACTACGGAAAGTTCGCGTTATTAGTCAGTAACACGATGGAAGTCCGAAGTGATGCCTTTATTAGGTATTTGGTCGACTGATTTCGACTTATTTAGCGGCAGCCTTTGTGTGACAAAAGCATTCTTACCGATTTGAATACAACCAAGTATGAGGAGACAGGTAGGTCTTCATGCAAACGTGTTTCGTGGTTTTGAAAAGCACGTTTTTCTCACAGCTTCGAATAATGTAGCCTACTACGTATATTGCTCAATACGTTTATATCTCCTACGCTTGAGAACTCAAACAGAATATAAAACAGATTAAAATATTACAGTGGAATGACGTTACTGTACGAAAATTCTGGGGAACTCGTGCCCTTTTCTCATTGTCGACGGGACGTTGAGCACGAGTTCTCACAATATCCCAGCGGAGGCTGACCTCTCGTTAACTTTCAAGCTCATCTCGAAAAAGGCTGGTCGGGCTACGGAGGGCAAGGACTGGAGGTTTCAGCCGAAGACCTTACATTTGTAGCCTTGCTTCCCATAATTTATGGTCAGACTCGGGAGTCCAAGCGAGAATGTGGACAATCCAGTTTGCTCTTGTCTCTTAGTAAAGCTGGGCCTTCCTTTCAGTTTTTAACTCCGTTTCCTCACCCGGCTCATCGTGTTCCTTCCACATTTCGAGAGGACGATATCGTTTGATGATCTCTTCACTTTGTCAGATGTACACGCTCGCTCCTGCGCCCGTTCGTTTTATTTATTTTCATTTTTGGGTGTCATCTCTTCTTCTCCCTTTTAGTAAATGTTTTACAGCTTTGGACAACCATCTGCTCCGAGTCTTGAAATATTTCTCCGAACGTATTTTCAACATCTTATTTATCAACTGCTCCTCACAGATTGATGATTATGACGTTCTATTTTGACAGGTTGTTCTTTGTAAAAAAAATAAAAAAAAAAACCATAACACAAGGAACTACGAAACAAAGGTGATCGGCCCTCCACTTGAACACGAACGGATAACGATGACCTCTCAGAACCAAAGTCTTGTTTAAATCGCCGAAACAGAAATACATTCTTAACAATCGCGTAGGAAGAGCAACAAGTTACCTACATCCAACGTGATATCATGATAAAGTACGTGTTCAAGGACGTCCTGGTCCATTTTGAATATCCAATCGGTCACTGGTAAATCCTATTTAAAAAAAAAATTAAAAAAATATATATATATAAAAAATTCTATCATCCAATGGAAAAAGTGAGTTGGCCATTTCTCATCATTTCGAAACCAATTGAGAATATTGATCGAGAATCTCAAACACTTCAAAATCCTCCGAATCCTACACACCCCATGAAAGTTTAAAAATCATAATTTGAAGTAATGACAAATATCACACTAAAAACGTTATTAGTTTACTTCGTGTATCCTTATATAACATTTTCAAGTAACATTTTGCGTTTGTCATTCTAATCTTAACAATCTGAACCGTTGTATTCGTATAAAAAGACGCTGCAAATTCCTTCACAGGGGTTGGTAATCCCTTGAACCAGGAGCATGGAGACTCATTCCAATCGATTCAGCGTCCAAAGTTTGGTGGAAAATGATACCATACACGCCTAGGTACCAGGAATCTCGAAAACACACTCGAAATAAGCAGATAGATACGTATTTTGACCCGTGACCTCTTCCGATGGGCACCAATCGTTCCGGGAACCGTCTTAATGGATTCAATGTCCTAATTTTAGTCAAAAATGACACCCCACACATTTATATAAATGTCTAAACACATTTAACCCCCCCCCCCCTCTCACAATTCAAACCACTCGGGCTAAATTTTTGAGAGAGTCCAAATCCGAAATGTCCTTTTGCCAATCGTTATACGGTATCCGGACCAAAAGAGGCCTTGAATGGTCCAAAAAATCTGACTTTTCGGTACAATGGACTTCGGGTCCTAGTTGACTTTAACTCCTTTTTGCCCCGAACGGAGGTTGAGTATGGTTGTGAGCGAGTACTTTCCAAATAGGGTTTTCGAGATTTTCTCAGTTTAAACCTGTGGGATACACTTTTTTGGTAAATCGTGGGTGCTAAACCGACTGACATTGGTCCCGGACAGATTGGAACGCATCGGAGGAAGGTACCTGGGAGTAAAAAAGGGCATTTTCTGTTCCAAGTCGAAAACATTTATAAATTAATTTGAGGATTTTCCAAACCAATTTGACAGTTTTTCAAGTTAATATAAGAATTTTTTAGTGCATGAATGTTTTACCACATAGAAATTGTCTTAAAGAAATTGAAAATTGGTTGAGCATATTAAAATCTGTATTAATAAATTACCTGTAACGAAATAAATTACCATAGGCAGACCAACATACGAAATGAACATCATCCTGGGCACTAAAAGGTCAAGTGAGTTCACTTTTCGTTCACTCAATCCTTGTCAGTTGGGTTATAAGGAAATCCCCTTTCTCGGTGAATCATTCCTTGAATAATCGACCTACGTTCTCATACCAGAGGTCGATTTTTCTATTTTGGTATAATTTTTTGCTAAATTATGCACGCTAAACCCATTGGAATGAGTCCTGGAAAAATAAACCATTGTGGATGAATTCGCAGGGTTTTTTTTTGTTGTGAAACGCCCTCAGATTGAGACATTTAAAATGTGTTTTTTGAAAAATGGATTTTCGAGGTTTTCGGTGATTATGCATGTTTTGGACGCTAAATCCAATGAAACGGGTCCCAGAAGAGGTTATGGGTGAAAAAGGGTATCTATCAACCTATTTCGAAAGTGGGTATTTTAGATTTCAGGTACCTAGGTGTGAGGGGTATAATTTCCAAGTACATTAGAGTGCTCCCCATGCTCCTGATCCGAGGAATAACCATCCCCTGTAAACAAATTTGCAGCAATTTTTTTTTTTTAATGCCTACCCATTTTATTGTAGAATTTTTGTATTACATATTGTAATCTGAATGAAACCTTGAACGGTGCGAAATTGAAAAACCTGTAGGACACATGACTTATAGTTGTGAAATTCTTCTTTAATTGATGAGTTCTACATTTAAATAAAAAATAAATAAATAAATAAAAAAGCAATTGGAGATTGAAGCGGAACGAGGGCGGAACAGTTGCCGGATAGGCGAGATGGACGAGGCAGTCAGTCAAACAGCCACTCATCAAATAAGAGGCAATCGTCGAAGGAGACGTCTGAGTCGCCAGCGGTGCGTGGAGTGAGAAGTGGTTCGGCTTATGTGGCGAGTGGTGGATATTTCCTGCCGGTAATCTTCCGCGGTTTGCTTAATTATGTGGAACCCGGCGGTTTGGCTAATTATGAAGATGTGGGACTGGCAGGCGAGTTCTTTTGATGTGGTGGCAGTCCGATGGAACGGGATTAGAGGTTGCTAAGGAGTAGATCGACTGAGGTGGTGGTGGTGGGGTGATTCTCAATTAACTACACCGCCCAATCCCGTTCTCTTCGCTAAGGACGGCTTCCCTCAACTTCAATCTTTAATAATAGAGACATAAGCGTTCGCCTAAAAGAGGAGTACTAGCACCGATGGGCTCGGGGTATCACATAGGTGGAAGGAGGGAGGTTCGGTGAAGAGGGGGCGAGGGTTGAGTCGAGGGGAGGGGAGGTACCCAAATAAGTGAACAAGCCGGTATGTAAATCCTCTTAGGTGAAGTCGGCGGTGTGTTGTTGTTCCATCGCTGGGTTCTCTCTCCGCAGGTTAAATATTCATTAACTATTACCTGAGCTGAAAACGTCCTGAAGAAAGATACCTTGCCTCGACCCCCCTCTCGCCCATCGGCTCTGTCTTACCTGTAGACCCCCACCTCGATGTCTCGGACTCCCCGTGCTCTCCCTGGCTTCTAAGGTGAAGATTGGTGGGCCCTAAACCGGATTGCCGGTGCTTAATGTCTATATCACAGCTCACCCCCTTGGCCGCTTTTCTACCGGCTGTTCCGAAAACGTACGGGTCAATAAGAGCTCAGGAAATTCCTCTATCTGGTACCGAGAAACAGTGCCTATAGGTACGGGGTTAATATGTCCTCTACATTCACCTGTGTTAGTAGAGGTGTTTGGCTTATAGTCTGGCCAGCAGTTGAAAGTATACCAGCAGGAGAAATCTTTAAAATATTTTCAGCACCCTATCGTGTACAGTAATAAGGCCATACCTGTTTGATTGGGAGTCTCCTCCGACAAGGTTAAGTGGGAAAGTGTTGATTTGTGCTTGTGATTTTGCTGGAATGAGGCTATTAGGGGGTTGGTTCCTAAAAGCCTTTAAAAAGGCACTGATTAGCCCATTAAATAGGGGACTTTAATCGAACATTTCTATTAAGTAATAAAGCCAGAGAACGGACCTGTTACTAGCAACGATCATTTCACTCCGTACAACGTACAAATTTAGATAAATAAAACACGATAAGTATTCCCACTAACCCCGATTTCCATTACTACATTTAAAAAAATACTTTCATCAGCTTAGTAGGCTCTAAATATTGGAGGAAGAGTCTTATTTAGCCTGTGAGAGGGAGTAAAGAGGGAAAGTGATTTGAAGTGAAGACGATTTCAAGACAACTAATCAAACTTCCCACTGCGGATTTGCTGTATTATTCTGGGTAGACCGTGATGGTATCGAAAACAACACTCCACATGGTTACGACCATGCGAGAATATGAAATGAACAGTTCCCCTCATACGACCCACTTCCAATACTTTCTGCAGAATGATGAGTGATGTTTCTCTATCATTCTACATTGATTGAGCAAAATTTTACTTAAATATAAAGAATGGCTAGGGCAGCTGGAAAGGAGGGGCTTCTTTCCTACGACCGTCTGGTGGTGGATCCGAAGAGCTACTCTCTCTGACAATTATAGATGGCCCATTCGAGAAAACTAACCTGGGGAATAAACAATGAAGCTTCTGCCAAGGACTCATCCCAATATCAAAGTATGCCCCATACATCGCAGGGACAGCAGGCAATTCGAGAAATGAGCATTCCTAACGAGCAGACAAAGTTTCAAACCAAAGTACCCGCACCCGTCCTGGCCAAGCCAAGGATCAACTTGCACATTGGATCATCCTCACCAGGCTCACTGGATACGTGGCTTACCAAAGGTAAGAGGAGGGTGGCCAGGAACATAACGCCAGGAGCCAACACAATAAGAGATTCACCTTGGACCACCGGTTGGGACAACTAGCAGAGGAACGTCACAGAAAAGAAAACTTAACTTTAGGCCAAGGAAATCAGATGGAAAACCCCTTTGAAGATGAAGTTAAACGAAGAACTTGCAACGAGAAACGTAGGCCTGAAGAATTTCATGACTTCTGAATCACAATTGAAAGATTATGCCGACCATGACCCGTTTTAAAGTGATAAAGTAGTTTATGCTGGTTACCTGAAAAATCCCACACTACCCAGAAATAGCTCAAAACAAGCTTGACGCGGCCTTCACAAACCTACTAACAACTTCACTCATACAAATTAATAAATATGTAAATAACAACCTTTACAGCAGACGCATGAAGAAAAGGAAGAAAAGAGAAAAAACCACCAATATAGGATAAGAAGGAACAGAAAAATAATATCACTAAATTTATGTGAAGTTAGTGAATGTTTGGCAGTATTCACCTGAAATATGTTCAATACTAAATAAAGTATTATGCATTCATTCACTAAATTCCGGTAAACTTTATTGGATGTCCCTCGAGTTAAACTCGACAAAAGACGTACATTAGAGTTCCTTTTCCTTCCTTGTGATCATGACAGGTCGTAGAACAAATAAGAAAAAGGATACGTGGAAAGTTACGAGGCCTCGAACACATGTTGACAATGTAATGTTTGCGAAGGTCTTACACCAGATTACTCGAGACAAATATTTTCTTTCCGATTGCTCCACGCTTCCAGTCTTGAAGACCTGCGTCTTGTTTACTCTATCAGAAAAACTCTTTTCTTTTTCTTTGCATCCAACAACTTCCAGATTGGGACCAATCTCAATCGCAACTGTTGTAGCCCCTTGAAAACGTTTTCGTGCCAATGAAGTGCGGTTCAAATTTCTAACTCGTTTTGGTTTATTCTCTGAATAATAACTCCATGTTTTCATGTCGATTTGTCCGAAAATGTGACATTTTGCGTTCCACGATGACGTCCACAAAAATCGAAAAGTCCGTCCACCTCCGACGCCATTTAGTTTTCGGCTTAGGAATCTTTCAAAATCGGAATTTTTTTCTGTGCCCACTTTTAGACCATGGTCGGTACTCAAACCCATCTTCAAAATAGAGGCTCGAAATTATTATTATTATTTTTTTTTTAAAGATTTTTTGGGAATAAAACGTGTGGGTTGCTTCCCCATGCGAGCGAGATCTATGTAAACTTAAAAACTGTTGCTTAATAATTCGCAGCGGGTTGTTTTTACAAGAGTGCAATTACCTCACTCAGTTGATATCTAATTGAACTATTGAAAGAGAAACGCAGTAATGACGCCTGCTGATTCAGGACAGTCTGATCGACAGGCCCCTAAACGGGCTCATTCAGCCCGATTTGCCTAATTGTTATAAATAGAACAATGTCTATCCATATCGCAAAGGGTAGGGCGGATGGTTATGTGTATCGTAATAGACAATATCTCTGGCTAAATAATATTGTAATTTACTTCCTAGCAATTATTCGGTCTGATGTTCTGGAAATAATTTCGTTCTCTTGCTATTGCCTATAATTTCAGCGCGTTCTGTATTATTCATATTATATAACATGAGGTCAAAACGTCTTCGAGACCTCATGTTTTGCGCACCACCCTCGGCGTTTTAATTGCGGAGGAATCAACTCACGCGATGGGACGTGATGCATCAAAACGTCTTCACAGCATCTGAACGACTTGAAAAAGACATAATATCTTCATAACATTCGAAACGACCAAAGAAGTAGGCGGCACGCGTTCAAGCTTATTTTTTCACATTCGGTTTTCAAATTATGTTCTCCGCACAAAGCTTGATGGTAGATGTGGCGTGACCTGCGGAATCGTTGGGTGACCGGAAAGGGGCGTATTTTTTACCTGATCAGGTTACCTGCCGGTCATTAGAAATTGAAGGATGGTAAATTGCTCTCACCGCATGGCGTGTCAAATTTACTCACCTTCTCAGAAAAACTTGATTTGTATCAGGCCCTCTATAACTACATTTAAGGCTTCAAGCATGTTATGGAGCTGTGGAGTAAAAAGCGACCGCTTACGTCCATACAATCCACTTGCTTAGCGTTAACCCTGAATTGAGTCGCAGGACGATGGAAGTAAATCTTTATGCTTGGCGTAAATGTATGACACAAAGTGTCCTTAGAAGGTGTCGAGAGGGGTCTTGAGTTCACACAACAAGGAGTATTGCGTTCAACTGTCGGGGAGTTGTAGTATCAGCGAAAAAATCCGAACAAAGCCAAACCTTGCAAGAGTGACTGAAGGACTGTTAAGGGAGTCCACCTGTTACTCATGTTCACAAGCCTTTTACGTAGCAAACGAGGTCTGAAACATTACTCTTTTGAAGTCGTGGGTTTTGCCTCGCCACCGTAACATCATATTTCTGCGCTCAACAGATCATTTCAATGGTCACCTAGGACTGTCAGTCACTCGAGCGTGGTTGTCTCAATGGCTGTAGGCTTCCTTCAGCGCAAAAAGCGTTGGGCACGTTGTGACCTGTTCGGCGTTTAAAACATCGATAGTGGACCTGACTTCGCATAGTCAGAGAGTCAAGAGATCAGAGCCGTTTACTCTAAAACCATAGAAACTTTTTTATTACGCCATAATCGCTCCTTACATACGCTCTACCAGTGTGAGGTGCGGCTTGCAAGACCAAATTAGAGGCTCAATCTGTCAACCAGAAGTCCTCAATAAAGATACTTCCTAAGAAGCCGATTAGACACCAAACGGACTTACTATTAGCGGATTTTGGGGTACTCGAGCAACAGGACCTCTGTTGTGTACGTATACAAACACCATCTAAAAGACAAAGTTGAGAGAATCGATGTGGACACTAGATGCGCTGAAAGAATCACCTTAAAAACAAAGATAATGAATACATCGGCCGCATGTAATCAGTAAACATTTAAATTGCCCATAGTAATATCTCGCATTTATAACAAATAATTACTGTTAAGTATGTAAGTGCAACGCCTCCCCCCAGCACAAGCCTGGCTTAAAGAGGGAAGTATAATTATTGATGTGATTTCCATAAGTGTAACCTTTTGTATATTATTCTATTAAAAATAAATGCACTTTAAAAAAAAATTGTTCGCTGAACCTCTCTTTTACTCGTAGAATTCTATCTGTTATAAGTACACGATTATCCAGAAATATCTTCCTCCGTTCAACCTATTTGCATGACGCGACAAGGTATGGAAACACCAAATCCGAAATGTACCTCCACCGAGAAAGTAACATTTTTTGAACTTCATCTGGGCTCTGCTATGGTTCAAAAGATCTTCAGACCGATAAACGGTCACCGAGAAGGTTGCGGGTTCTTTGTTTTTCATCAAATCAATTTATTTATTCATTTTTTGCTGGAAATTGATTTATGTCATGTTAATTTCCTGTGCAGATGGATCTGGGCCTATATATTATGTCAACGACCTGCCCAGGCCCGTCCCTTCAAACGGCCTTTCAATTTCTGAGTTGCTATAAATGCTTAAATTTAAGCCACATATTTACAGGGGGTGTCCACAGCAAGCGTCATCGCGACAACAAGCGAAAAGCGATAGATCCAAAAATCTCTCCTTGGCAAAATTCCACGAAAACAAAAATTTATTATCGAATTCTCTCCCCTCTGTTCCTCGAAACTTCATCATTGTTAGGATCCACCATCTATATACCGCCTAATTAAACTTTTTTCAAGCGTTTAAACAGAAGTGGACAGATAATATTAGCCACACAAACTTTCTTCGTGAAGCACGTCCATACAACCACCTGCAATCTGGTGTACAATGTTCTTCTGCTTGGTAGATATTTCAAGCTGGCGCAGTGAAATAACCTCTAAATCCTATAACTTAGCTGTTTTATATTGGTTTGCATTGAGACAAACTGTATGCCTACTTGGGGCATTCTGAAACTCAGTGAAGTATTCTGGAAGGCTGGAATGTACCGGAACAGGTGGCTACTTTGAATGGGTTTTGTCGAATTTATGAACGTATTGACCAGTGCTACAGCTTTACGCATTGAAAGATTTGAACCGTTAGATTCCGTCCTCTCCATTCCACTCTAAGAACTTCTAACATGTTGGCAGCCCTGTTCCGCGGGTAAAATAGAGGGGAATGGATTTCGCCACCTGTTTGGGATTAACGATGTCTTATTTCTCCTTGCGAAAACACTATCTGTATTTCAATATCTTTTTAGATTCCATGAAAAGTGTTTAAATGATGTTGGTAACCGTAATTTCTCAACTGGTCGTCAGAAACGGGTAACGCTTTTCAACAAGACATTGAGCCTCTGAAGGCAATGGATGCCACAGGGGAACCTGAACCTCGTTACTCTTTTGATGAAATATTGTTTCAGTACAGTGATGAGCAGTTCGTGAAGATAACATTCCCAAGTTGACGAATTGGGAAGTTGAAGGCACGAAGTAGAGTACAAGATTTTAGCAAAAAAATGTCTTGCTCATCATTGCTGGGTTAACTGAGACGTATCTTAGATCGGGAGTCACCCTCATACTATAATTTTTCCAAACTCTGGTGATCTTTCCCTCACGTGAGAGAATGAATACCTAACAAGTAATTTTGAAGGAATTGTCGGCAGTTCCCTGTCCGGCTCTAATTGTTTGGTGGCTCTGGTACCAGGCTCACATAAAAGATCCACACACGGATATTAAGCTACAAATCAATACCAGACGAATTCTTGAACCGTCTGTAAGGATTTTCACTCGTCCGTGGTATCTCAGGGTCCATTGGGAGCCATTGCTCCGCTCTGCCATTTTATTGCTTGACTCCCAAGACCTTTTTTGTCTTCTTTGCCCGCACCACGGGACTTTCTTGATTGTTCTCGGAACAAATGACTGTGTGGAATACACTAGCCGGAGACGTTCGCAAATTGTGTGAGAGGGAGAGAATCGTACGAAGACTGAGATGGAGTTAAGGGCATAAAATGGCACATGGGAGAGGATGATGACAGAAAATGAAGATGTGAACATTAGATTTTTATTATCCTTCCCTAATGAGTTTCTCAAGTGGAGGCTCTGGAAGTGTGGATGGGAGTAGGACGAGATGACGGGCGTGAAAAGTTGATGAATTTATTCATGATTTTGCAGATCGCGAGTCACTTCAGTCGCAGTGTCAAGGGCATCAGGAGTCATGATTGAGGTTGACAGACACCGTTCGATGGAAAAAGGTGAACCTAGCGCTGACCTTCACAGAGAACTTTACGCTGCTAGACATGTTTTTTTCCATGATCAGTGGCGGTTTTATTTATAGATCGTACGTACGATCTCGAAGTATTATTAACAGTTGCATAAAGACTATATCGAACATATAGATGGCCACCTTATCCTGTCTATGGCATCCTGTCCGTGGCAATTCAAGCATGTCTGCGAGTTCTGTCTTGGATATCATAAAAAAATTAAGGTTAGGACTGGAGAGATACATCGTCTCTTGTGTTTTGATGTTTGACTTGTCCATTCATTAAAATGTCTTGATTGGTCTCAGTTTTCTTTTCTATTCATCATATTTGAGTTCTTATTTTTTAGGTTAATTTTGTCTCCCCTTTAAAGAAAGTGAATGACTAACCTACAATTGGATATGGGACGTTTAGAAGAAATACAAGTTGTACCAATTGTTGCAAAAATATAGCGTTTTTCATGCGTGGTGATTGATATGATGTAAGACGGTTGAGTGGGTAGGACTATTTTCTCCTATTATTTTTCAAATTATGTTTTTAAATTGTGGCTCCACGGCGGAAATGAACATTCACAATAATTGTATATCCTATTTGTGGGCATCTCTTCATTATATTTACGCACATTGAGACCACAGTGCTGCTCAAAATAACTCTGTTGGTTGTCTGCTGGGGACAAGTTCGACCGACCTGGCTTACTCGTCTGTCGAAGGTCTGACCGCTTCGCTCCCCTGCGACCTTTGCTCCTGATTTCACAAAGTGGGGCCCTGCCCTCTAGCGTGGGTGGTAATACGTAGAACCGAAACGAGGGGAAATAACTGCCTTGTTTAGTAATCCTGAATTGATTTAGGGACGATTTCCATTAAAACTATAACTCCTTGCACAACACAAATTACAAGCTTGCATTGTAACAACGAACTACGTGTACCTGGGCGGTGCATTGTTATCCTGGGGCTGCAGCTAAGCTATACAATGATATGTCACTCCTTGTAGGAAGAAAAAAGTACCTGTTATTCATTCCCATCGAATTTATACTAGCGAAAAACACGAGTATTTATCATTAAGGCCCCTATGGGGGTCATCACAGGTACGCTTTTGGTTGGTTATTCCTTGAATAATCAACCTATGTTTTCATGCAAAAGGTCATACTCTCCGATTCGGCTCAAAATTTTTTTCTGGACGTTTCATGGTGTCTAGTTCAAAACGCTGCGAATTCTTACACAGGGGTTGGTTATTCGTCAGACCATGCGCATGGAAACTTATTTAAATCCCAGACCCATTCCAATCGATTCAGGGTCCAAAATTTAGTGGAATATGATACCCCACACGCCTAGGCACCAGAAATCCTGACACATACAAAATGGGTGGATACATACCCATTTTGACCCATAACTTCTTTCAGTAGGTGCCGATCGTTCTGAGACCCATTTAATTGGATTCATTGTCCAAAATTTAGTGGAAAACTATACCCCACACGCCTAAGTAGCTGAAATCCCGAAGACACATATTCAAAATGGGTAACAAATACACAATTTGACGCATTACTTCTCTTGAACTTTCTTGGTGAGAAAATGGGAATTATAACTCGCGGATCACAATTTGAACAATATATTTTCGTACTCACTTTCTTACAACTCTAGAATTAGTGACTTGAGACTTAAATGAACAGAGCTGCAAGCCCTCATGACCACTAACAGTCTAAGGAGAGCAATATGTAGTTCGTATGTTACATGGAATGTATAGATATTCCATCAACTTTCTCCGTGTGGGTGCCAATCGTTCTGGGACCCTTTCATTGGATTCAGGGTCCAAAATTTAGTGGAAAATGACACCCTACTCGCCTAGATCGCCCAAAATCTCGAAATCCATTTTTCAGAAACACATTTTGACCCCTACCCCCCCAAATTTGGTCCGATCGGGCTGAAAAGCTTGGAGGACCATCCTAGGCAAACAAACCCCTGACCCAAATTTCAGATTTTTGGAAAATTTTCTACTACCAAAAACGGCGCGGACGATGGACGGCGTACGGCGTACAGCGGACGGACATCGACCTTATTTATCAGGACATCATGAAACGTCCAGAAAAAAAATTTGAGCCGAATCGGAGGTTGAACATTATCATGAAAACATAGGTTGATATTTCAAGGAATAACCAACCAAAAGGTCGATGTCAGTCCGCCGTCCATCGTCGGCGCCGTTTTTGGTAGAAGAAAATTTGGGTCAGGGGTCTGTTCCCTACCGAGACGGGTCCTCGAAACTTTTCAGCCCGATCGGACCAAATTTGGGGGGAGTAGGGGTCAAAATGTGTTCTTTGAAAAATGGATTTTGAGATTTTGGGCGATCTAGGCGGGTAGGGTGTCATTTTCACTAAATTTTGGACGATGAATCCAATGAAACGGGTCCCACAACGATTGGCACCCACTGGGAGAAGTAATGGGTCAAATTGGATTTTATTACCCATTTTGAATATGTGTCTTCGGGATTTCAGCTACCTAGGCGTGTGGGGTATAGTTTTCCACTAATTTTGGACGCTGAATTCAATGATGTGTGTCCCGAACGATTGGCAACCACCGGAAGAAGTTATGGTTCAAAATGGGTATGTATCCACCCATTTTTTATTGTGTCAGGATTTCTGGTGCCTAGGCGTGTGGGGTATCATATTCCACTAAATTTTGGACCCGATCGATTGGAATGGGTCTGGGACCCGCCACACCCACTGTTTCCCCCATTCGAGGAATAACCAACCCGTGTGTAAGAATTTGCAGATTTTTTTATCTAGACACCTCAAAACGCCCGGAAAATGTTGAGCCGGATCGGAGAGGTTGACTTTTGCATGAAAACATGGGTTGATTAAACAGTGGTCGAAATCAAAAAATCTAAAAATGAACATAAGTACAACAAATTTTATGGCTTTCTCTTGAGAAATTGAGAGAATCGATGTGGGCACCAGAAGCGCGGAAGGAATCACCTAAAAACAAAGAAAATGAATACATTGGCCGCGCAATGACTCATACAAAGACGCCCTCTATTTTAATTATCTAACGAACAAATTTCCGTACTGTGGATATAACATTAAAATCCTTCAAAAATAATACGATGACACATTTCTTTACATAGCAGTGATTTCTAACATGTAACTTGCCCAGAGTAATATCTTGCATTTTTAGTAATTACTACACTCAAGTATTTAAGTGCAACCCTCAGCACTAGAGGCTTAAAGAGGGAGTAGAAATGGTGTCATCTCCGGAAGTGTTACCAGTTGTATATTATTTTACTATGAATAAATGCATTACAAAAAAAAAAAAAAAAATCCAAGATAGTTTGGAGGCTGAATTCAATGTGATGGGCCCCAGAACGGTTGGTACCCACCGGAAGAGGTTGTGGGTCAAAATGGGTATATCCACCTACTTTGAATGTGGGTTTTGGAGATTTCTGGTACCTAGGCGTGTGGTACTTTCCACTAAACTCTTGACGCTGAATTTATTGGAATGAGTCTCCATGCTGCTGGTTGGAGGAATAACCACATCATGTGAATGAATTTGCCCCGTTTTAATCTATTCACCACAAAACGCCCGGAAAATTTTTAGGGATCATAACGAGTTTTGGTGATCTAGGCCTGTGGGGTATCATTTTGGGAGACTGATAGTTCGAGGAGGAATCATTCCTGTTGATACAAGAATGTATTATTGTAATTTAAAAAATCCCTCTCCCATAAGAAACTCGCTGTAGGGTGAATAGCAGTTGGTTCCCAACAGCAGAAATAATATCATAAGTATAACAACCAACCATGCAATCATGCCAAAGGTCATCCTGGAGTGAACAACAAAACCGATTCAGTCAAGAATGATATATTTATAAGCCACCTATGTTTCAGATCCTAAAAGTAACATTCCTACATCAAAACTCTATACAATGTCTCAAATGAGATTAATTGGAATGTTCCTGAATTAAATAAATCAGCAAAATGAATTTTAAATTGTAGTTTCACTGTTCACAAGAATATTTTAAGGGCTAATTCTGACATGTCTTCTCATGTGTTTCATCAGGGTCCCTGACTGTGCAGCTCTATAGTCACACTGATCACAAGCATATGGTTTGGCGCCAGTGTGAGTTTCTCAGGTGCCTCTTCAGGGTTGCTGGCCTGTGCGCTCTGAAGTCACACAGATCACAAGCATATGGTCTGGCGCCAGTGTGTGTTGTCAAGTGCCTCTTCAGGTTTGTTGAATGTGCAGCTCTGAAGTCACACATATTACAAGCATATTGTCTGGCACCAGTGTGTGTTGTCAAGTGCCTCTTCAGGAGCCATGCTTGTGCAGCTCTGAAGTGACACAGATTACAAGCATATGGTCTGGCACCAGTGTGTGTTGTCAAGTGATTCTTCAGTTGGTCTGGCCGTGAAGCTCTGTAGTCACATTGATCACAGGCATATGGCTTGGCGCCAGTGTGTGTTGTCAAGTGCCTCCTCAGGTTTGTTGAATGTGCAGCTCTGAAGTCACACATATTACAAGCATATGGTCTGGCACCAGTGTGTGTTGTCAAGTGATTCTTCAGTTGGTCTGGCCGTGAAGCTCTGTAGTCACATTGATCACAGGCATATGGCTTGGCGCCAGTGTGTGTTGTCAAGTGCCTCTTCAGGTTTGTTGAATGTGCAGCTCGGTAGTCACACTGATCACAGGCATATGGTCTGGCACCAGTGTGAGTTCTCAGGTGCCTCTTCAGGAGACATGCTTGTGCAGCTCTATAGTCACAGTGATCACAAGCATAAGGCATTTCCCTGCTGTTCCTTCTCTCCACTAAATCTGAGCAGTCCATCTTGATGTTGATCTTGGTTAGCAGAACTCCAGTCTAAACATAAAAAGGACCTTCTTAAGTTTCAAATTGCTCAACAATGAACAAGTCATAAATTAACTTGTGAACTAGTGAAACATTACCTCAAAAATTCAGTTCAGTTCTTAGGAGATCCCAATGAAGATAGTCTTAGTCACATGGATGTTTGCACTAGAAATGTCTCAGGTCAACTGAAACTGAGTTTGAGGGGCCCTCCACAGGTGTGGTGTGCATTGTTGGAGGGGGGACCATTGTGAAGTGGCCCATGGAAGCTCAATATTATTGTGCAATGTGGGTTGCACAATATATTGACGGCAGCCCCTAGACGGTCAACAGTATTGTACAATATGTTGGTTGGTGCAAAATATTGTACCGTGTAGAGTAGATATTGAAGGTTGTGCAATATATTGCGCAATTGCGAGCACAAACGTACAACCACATTGTGCAAACAGTCCCTGCCAGAATTTCTTGAAGTTGAACATCATCATGTTGAGTGAAAGTGAATTGTGTAGCATTATAATTGCTGTGGCCGCCAATTACGAAAAAAAAAAGAAAAAGGGCTTGCAATGTAGAAAGTAGGCAAAACAGTGGTTTGTTGATAGGGAGAGTACACCACAATGAAAATTACTCAACGAGCTGAGAGTAATTGAGCCAAATGATTTTCGTAACTTATTATGGATGGACGGAGAATTATTATTTATTACTCCTCGCTTTGGTTACCCCTGAAATCGGAAAAAGGAACAATATCATGCGGAAAGCAATTCCTGCAAGTCAACGGCTGTCCATAACCCTACGACATCTCGCAACAGGGAATATTTTTGAAGACCTGAAGTTTTTGACTTCTGACTTTGACCGCGACTTGAGACCAACTGACGGGATATTGCGCAATGCTGCCAACAGACGACGCCATATTTTCCAGGTTGTACAATATATTTTCAACTCTTCATCAATCATACATAGCATATCATTATTGTCAATCTCAATTTCATATCCGTGATTGATGAAAAGTTGAAAATATATTGTACAACCTGAAAATTGCAGTATTGCGCAATATACCGTCAGTTGGTCTCAAGCAGCGGTCGTTTCAACAAGTCGTCTCATTATAGGCCTCATCAAATAATTCTCCGTCCATCCGTAAAAAGTTGCGGAAATCATTAGTTCATTACTCTCGTTCATTGAGTAACTTTTCGTGAGTGTACTTCTCCCTATCAAGAAACCACTGTTTAGCCCATTTTCTACCTTTCTGCGAGCCATTTTTCTCTTTTTGTTTTTTCACTTGCGGCCACAGCAATTATCACGCAACAATTCACTTTCATTACATCATGACTTCATGAAATTCTGCGGGGACTGTTTGCACATGTGGTTGTACTCTATGCTCGCGATTGTGCCATATATTGCACAACCTCCTCCAGAAACCACAACCAAATATTTAAACATGTTACATTGCAAGCTCTGCTCGGACGTCGGGCATGGCTCACATGCATCTGTACCCATCTGACAGATATCCGTGGTTCTTCCCCCATACACGAATAATAGATTCCGCGTCGGATGGGCTCAAACTATTCTCGTGCACCCTCGTATCTGCACAAACTGATCACCAGGGCCGTGAGTGGATCTGATAGCGGATAAGATCCGCATCTGATCCGCTCGTATGGCACCATTGATCCAGAGAATGGGAGAATTTTATGCAATCATTATTACAGCTCCCAGGTTTTTGTTGGTTATTCCTTGAATAATCAACCTATCTTTCTGTTTCTAGGTTGAACAACAACAGCAGTCTCTATTCTCCACTCTCCCCGTGCAATATGCCATGAATATGAAGTGAAAATATTCTCAATTTCATTGCCTCAATGTTTGATGAGATCATCATGAGAGTGTAGGGGAAAAAGGAAACAGAAAGTGGATTTTATACAGGAACAGAAATGATGACCAGCAAGCATTCACTCATGAGATTCCTTAAAGGACAAGGACATACCAAATTAGACCATAATCGATTCACACACAGTATCACACTGACAAATTAGTAGTTATCAATAGTAGAAGCAATTGCAAGATTTATGAATTTTTATTGAGGGAAAAGTTGGATGATATACTACAGTACATGCTGCCTGATATGTCTCTGGTCCAGCCACGTTCCCACCAGAGTTAATAATCAACCTATGTTTTCAAGGTCAACCTCTCTGATAAGCGTAAAATATTTTTCTGGGCGTTTCAAGGTGTCTAGATCAAAAACGCTGCAAATTCTTAACAGAGGTTGGTTATTCGTCAGACCAGGCGCATGGAAACTAATTTAAAAACATGGGGGAAATGGGGAAAACAGTGGGTGCGGCGGGTCCCAGACCCATTCCAATCGATTCAGTGTCCATGATTAGTGGAAAATGATACCCCACACGCCCAGGTACCAGAAATCTCATAAACACATATTTAAAATGAGTAATATATACCCAATTTGACCCATAACTTCTTCCTGTGGGTGCCGATGGTTCTGGGACCCATTTCATTGGATTTGGCGTCCAAAATTTAGTGGAAAATGATACCCCACTTGCCTAAATGCCCAAAATCTCGAAATCCATTTTTCAAAAAACACATTTGACCCCTACCCCCCCGCCCAAATTTGGTCAATCGGGCTGAAAAGTTTGGAGATCGTCCTAGCCGGACAGACCCTGACCCATCATTTTTAGAAATTTTTCACTACAAAGTGAGACATTGACTTTTGGTGTTTCTTGATATCCGTTTCATGCAAATGGTAATTCTTCTAAAATTTTTCTGGACGTTTCATGGTGTCTAAGAATAGAACGATGTTGAGATACGGAGGACTTGAACCTCAGTGCGATACAGAGGCCTTAAACCTCAGTGCGATACGGAGGCCTTTAAACCTCAGTGCAATACAGAGGCCTCAGACCTTGATGAGATGACGAAGAAAGAAGAAAGAAGAATGAAAACTCGGCCCTCTGGGCCTCGCCATGGGGCAAGCCCCCTGGACCCCCGTCTGCTTTCCGCTTAGAGCCTATGGATAAAATCCGATAAACATGGACCCATGTTTTAGCCGTCTGCAATCGGAATGTCTATTACGAATGTCTATACGAGGTGACTGATGACTCACTACTACCTTACAAGAATAGGTACGTATGTTGATGACTCACTACTCGGTATCGGTATTTCTGATGACTCATACGATACTACTACTAGTATGTATATTAAAGGAAGTAGTACGGTATTTTCTTCTTGTCTTATAAAACCCGTGGACACTGCCCAGCGTCACCCTTCCGGCGTTCCCTTCCCCGTCACCTCCCCCGAACGGTTTTGGTATTAGGTATGCTAAAACATGAGTCCATGTTAAAATGCTGCTTGAGCTCATCCTCGCAGTTAGCAGCTGCTGTCATCCTGCTTCAACTTGTCCCTGTCCATTTTAGTTTCTTGTCCCCAAACCACTGCATTATTGATCTCAATCAATTTTCATTGAATTTTATTTAAAGACGAAGTTTCTTTGATATGACATGTAATTATATTTATTTGAAGAATTCATAATCACACAATAATGTTCTTATTTGTAACTTTCTTATGGTTGTCAGGAATTGGGGGAGTGTTGAAAGTTGAATTCCCGCTCCACCATAGTATTAAGTATGTGCACTTATGTGCAAGTATGTGATATTGGCCCCTTCTGGTGCAAACTGCGCAGTTGACGAGAGTCTTTGTTCTGTGTAGATTATGAAGTGAAACGTGTTGAGGTTGTAAGTTATAGAGCTACGACCATTATTAACAAGAGAAGAATTATAATTTGTTACTAATTGAAGGAGTGACTCATTCAACAACCCTCGATGAGAAGGTAAGGATTGGTAGAAATGATGGTGAGAAGGTAAGGATCGGTATAAATGCTATAAGTAATTTCTATAGAAGAGAAAACCAATGACGCTGTCCGTCTGTAGACAAAGGGAAACTAATGGGGGCTTGATTGAGATGAATCGCACGATACGAAGATCTTTTTAATTAACTAGAAGTACTGAAAATTCCGACAGTTGGTCATTTCCCCCGATTTACAAGTATACGGAACGCATTTGTTGGTTAGTATTCCTTGAATGACCAACCTATGTTCTCATGCTCAAATTCTAAAATAATATATTTGTATCAAGGACCCTTTTACGGCTTTACGATTATCAAAATTTTCGGCAATTTAGGCGTGTGAGATATGATTTCCCACTAAATTTTGGACGCAAAATCCACCGAGATGGCCCAGACTGATTGGCGCCCATCGGAAGTGGGTATGGATCAAAATGAGTATCTATCAACGTATTTTGAAAAAGGGTTTCCGAGATTTCTGGTACCTAGCCGTGTGGTGATTATATTCAACTAAATTGCTCAACAATGAACAAGTCATAAATTAACTTGTGAACTAGTGAAACATTACCTCAAAAATTCAGTTCAGTTCTTAGGAGATCCCAATGAAGATAGTCTTAAGTAGCACATAGGTGTTTTAGCACTAGAAATGTCTCAGGTCTACTGAACGAGTTTGAGGGGCCCTCCACAGGTGTGGTGTGCATTGTTGGAGGGGGGACCATTGTGAGAGGTTGACCTGGATGAGGGGAGGGGCTTCAGGATACTCACTGACCCACTCACCTGTCATCCCCTCTTGCTCTTTGACTACTATAATGTTTGCACCGCTTGATCGCCGAGAATGGGACGTAATTTATATCAGATCAATTAATTACGTAGCTCAGCTGCAGGTTTTTGTTGGGTTATTCTTGAATAATCAACCTATGCTTCTGTTTCTTAGGTTGAACGACGACAGGCAGTCTTCTATCTTCCCTCCACTCATTCAGCCCGTGCAATATGCTGATATGACGTGAAATATTCTCAATTTCATTGCCTCAATGTTCTGTTGAGTAATCTATTCATGAAGAGTGTAGGGTCGCCCCCAAAGGTCCACGAGTCGTGGCATTTTCTTCATACAGCGTACGAAGTATGCCCCAAGTGGCTTCCACTCCATTGGCGATCTTTCCAAGGACGAGCCCCTCGCGTTACTCAGGAAAGGACTGAATACGGACATATCCAATTAGACTCATAATTCGATTACAACAGTAATCACAACTGACAATTATTGAGTTATTGCATAGTAGTAAGCACATTGCAAGATGTATGAATTTTTATTGAGGAAAAGTTGGATGATAAACTACAGTACTACTGCTGCTATGATGGTCTGC
This sequence comes from Cyrtorhinus lividipennis, assembly GCA_019603395.1. NCBI lineage: Eukaryota > Metazoa > Arthropoda > Insecta > Hemiptera > Miridae > Cyrtorhinus > Cyrtorhinus lividipennis. The sequence goes on along the minus strand of CM034000.1, from coordinate 26,938,133 downwards.
TGGTCCAGCACGTTCCCACCACGAAGTTAATAATCAACCTATGTTTCAAGGTCTCGTGCTTCATCATGATAAGGGCGTAAAATATTTTCTGTTCGGAGCGTTTCAGAGTGTTTAGTATGTCGAAAAACAGCGCAAATTCTTATCACAGGGTTGGTTATTCCTCAGACCAGAGCGCATGGAAACTAATTTTAAAACATGGGGGAATATGGGGAAACTACGTGGGTGCGGTCGGGTCCTCGACGTCCATATTCAATCTGGATCATGTGTCCATGATATAGTAGTAAAATCGATACCCCAAACGTGGCAATGGCCCAGCTCCTCATCCAGGTAAATCCTCATAACACATATTAAAAATGAGATATTATATACGCGCAATTTGATCCGGCATAACTATCTTGCCGCTCGTTGGTGCACGATGGTTCTTGGGACGTCCATCTCAATCTGGATTTTGCGTCGCAAATTTAGTGGAAAAGATACGCATGCTAAAGGCCGCAACTTGCAAATTGCTCGCAATTCCCCTAAATATTTTCAATAAAACACCTTTTGACTTCCCTTACCTCACCGCCGTACCGCCCAAATTTGGGGTGCAGTCGGGCTCGAAAAGTTGGAGGAATTCGTCCTAGGCGAGCTGCTATCAGGACCGCCTGACTCTCGCCGAATTTCATATTTTAGATAATGTTTCCTACGTAACGGCTGAAAAAGGCGTGGACGGGCGGACGGTCGGCGACTGATTGGACCTTTTGTTGGTTATCTCCTTGATTAATCGAACTCAATGTTTTCATGCTCAAATGGTCAAACCTTCTCCTGATTCGTGCTCTAAAATTTTTTCCTGGACGTTTCATGGTGTCTAAATAATAGAGTGGGACGTGTGAGATAAAGGGCGGAGACTTGAACGTCAGTGGCGATACATAGTCCTAAACGCTCAGTGGGCATAAATACGGAGGTCCTTTAAACCTCAGTGTGGCGAATAGCAGAGGCCCTCAGAGAGCCTTGATGGAGATGACGAAGAAAGAAGAAAGTAATGAAAACTCGGCGCCTCTGGGCCTCAGTCCATGGGGCTAAAGCCCGCTCTGGACATGCAGCCCCCGTTGCTTTCCGCTAGAGCCTGACGGCTAAAATCCGATGAAACTGGACGCCATGTTTTACATACGCGTCTTGCGAATCGGAATGTCTATTACGGATGTGCTATACGAAGGTGAGCTGATGTAACTCACTACTACACCGAATTTACAAGGAAGTAGGTAGCGGTATTATTCTATACTCAGCTATCGTACCGTTTAGCAAGGAAGTAGGTACGGGTATTAACGTATGGACTCATGTTTTGTGCTGTTATCGACCTTGCACATATCTGACCTTACTGAGAGGAAGTAATGGTACGGTATTTTGCTTCTTGTCTACTAAAAACCCCGTGTGACAGCTTTACAAAATAAGTCCCGCGTCTAGGACGCCTTCCGTCGATTCCCAATTGTTCCCACTCGTCACGCCGCCTTCTCCCGCTCGCGAACGGTTTTTGTAGTTAGGTCATGGTCTAAAACATGAGTGCCATGTTAAAATGGGCGGGCATTGATCTCTTCCTCAGCAGTTAAAAAAACGGCCTAGCTGGCTGTATCCTGGCTGTCAACCTTTGTCACGCTATGTGCCATGTTTCAGTTTCTTGCTCTCTTTGTCCACAAACGCCACTTGATTATTGCATCTCGCCAAAAAAATATCACTTTTCCTTGAATTTTATTTAAAGACTTAAGTTCTATTGATGAGCATGTAATTATATTATTATTGAAGCAATTCTCATATCACACATAATGGCAATTTGTATACTTTGGCTTATGGTTGATCTAAGAATTTCGGGGGAGTGTTAGTGATAATGTTGAATTCCCGCTCGTCACGGCATAGTAGTTATAGTATGTGGCACTTATGTGGCAATGATAATGCGTCGATGAATCTGGTCTCGCACCGAAGCAGGCGCTTTGTTCTGGGCGGGGGGGGGCAAACCTGGGGGCGCATCAGAGTGAGCAGAGAGTCTTTAGCGTTCTGTAGTATGATTATGAAGTCGAAACAGTGTTGGATGTTTTAAGTTTATAGAGGCTACGGGCGAATCCATTATTGATAGCAAGAGAAGATTCAATATCCTCTATAGTTACTAATTGAAGGAGTGACTTCATTCAACGAAACCTTGTGCGGTATGAGAAGGTAGGATCGCGTAGAAATGCTTGGTGAGAAGTAATGGATATAGTAATAAATGCCTTATAAAGTATATCTTCTATATGAAGTAGAAACCAAATGAGCGACTGTCCGTCTGTCAGACAAAGGGGAAAGCACTTAATGTGGCGGGGGCTTGCATTGAGATGAAATGCGCCACGATAGGGCGGAGATCTGTTTATATATTTAATAGCTAGTTAAGTAACCTACGAGATATGCGATAGTTGGCCCGTTTCTACTCTCCCCGCGATTTATAGCAAAGTATACCGGTAAGCTGGCTAATTTGTTGGTTAGATATTGCCATTGATAGACAGACGGCTATGTTCTCTATGGCATCAGAATTTTGGGCTAAAAGTATGAATATTTTGTATCGGGCAAGGAGCCGGCTTTTAGCGGGGGTTGCTCTTAGGCGATTATCTAGAGAATTTTGGCAATATTAGTGCGTTTAGGTATAGTATTTTCGGGCCACTATAATTTTGGGACGGTCAAAATCGTCCAGCAAAAAGAGAGGAAAAATCGGCATCGGGGCGACGAGTATGCGCGAACGCGCCATGTGCTGATTGGGCGGCTCGCATTGCTGGTAGAAGTGATAATGGATCAACTAATGAGCATATCTATCATAGCGTATTTTGAAAAGGTTTGACGCAAGAGATTTCTGTACCAAGCGGCAGTTATCCGTGTGGTGATTAATAATTCAGAGGCTAAAAATTGGCCTACATGAACAACTCTAATATAATTAAGCCCTCTGTGGGAACTAGTGTAACATTAGCTCTACGATATTCAAAGTGCATCATCAGTTTCAGTGCATTTAGTGAGTTTAATACAACATGAAGAGTAGTGCTTCTAGTCAGCATGTGATGTTTAGGCAAACTAAAGAAATGGTCCTCATGTGTCTTAACTGAAAAACTGAGTTGAGGGGCCTGCGAGCTGCGCATGGCAGGATGTGGTGTGCATCTGTTGCGATGGCGGGGGGACAGCGATGTGTGAGAGGTCTTGACCTGCTGATGATTGGGGAGGGGGTCTTCAGTATACGCTGGCATGACGCAGCCTGCAGCGCTGTCACGGCCTCATCTTAGGCTGGCGCGGCTTGGAAAATGATACGGGAATAGGCCACTTGCCTAAATCAGGGCGCGGCCGAAAAGGCCTAATTCATCGAATATCTCCTATTTTTCAACAGGTGGCATCTTGTTGAGCCCTTGCTAGGCCCTAAATTTTTGGACGGCCTGAAATCGTTATGAAATTAAAGTAGGGCGGCTGGAAGTGAGCACATTGGCGCCGGGCAACGCACTGTTTTTGCGTCCCACCCCATTTTGGCTGCATCTGGCGCATTCTCTGGCGTGTGTTGGGGGCGGATGAGTGCGCTACATATGAGATGAGGCCAAGTTGTTTAACCAGGCAGATTTTGTCAACTTCAGCTCAGTACAAAGTGCATCAACCCTCCACCGGAGTGACGATCCACTGCGATCGTGCGTAGTCATAGTGTGTGTGTTCACGCTTTCATGTCGAGCGAGAGAAAATTCGTCAGATTGCAGGTGTTAGCTGGCGAATAATATAAGCATTAGGCTTGATGATTGGGGCGGTATGCTTGAGTTCAGGGTGTCGGCAATGCTTATGAATATGGGGCTACGATTCGTATGCCCTCGACGTTTTGAAAAATTCTGATACTAGTCCATCTGCAGGACATAAGAAGAATAGCGTTTTTCCAGGACAGCAGTATGTGCCGACGCAAAAGTAGGTCTGGAGCCTTGAAGGTTAAAATAGTTAACGTCATGTATTAGTCGCATAATGATTGTCAGCATTACGTTAGGTCCTAAACTGCTGGATATTCTCTGAGCGGGGCGAAAGCCTCATAGTCGGCCAACATCTCTCCGCAATCAGTTAGCTGTCATGTCGATTTTCTCGGTCTAAGCAATTGCAACCGTCATTTAGCTCATCGAACTAAAATAACATGTAGCGGCAGTCATCCCGATGGGGCTCTGTCAATATCGTCGGCCGATAACAGTTAATAGAGAGTGTTCGTCGTGACTACTTGATTGGGGCGCTTTTGACTAATATAATGAGAAATCAGTCCAGGGTGCCGACGAAGTCGTAGTAGAGTATTTTCGTTCGGGCTTTAAAAATGTCCTATTAGTGGGACGGAGCCTAAGGGGCGACTCGCCTGAGGCGAGAATGCGGCCGTCATTTAATTCATATATTTATGTCTAGCCAATCTGTCTACAGCCGTCTATGTCTCCTGCGAGAATGTCTCCGATTCATAAGCCCAGACTATGCCTTTGCGGAACCATTCATTTAAAATCTGCAGCTTGTTATCATTCACGGTCGGCCATTGTATGGGGTTCCATGGTCATCCTCGATCGGCTGCACAGCAAACAGTCTCTTCCTCCGTATTGCTGAAACGCCCTGATCGTCTTCGTGTTGTTATGCTATTGTGGCGCCGTCTTCTCATATCGCTACTATTAGTATGCCGAGCGATTGTATCCTTTAGATGGACCATTTAGTTTCGATGGTATCCGAACTGAAGATCGAAATTCTTATCATACAGACGCACGAGCTCTTCTGCATTATGATTATCCGGCTGTTGTTTGCG
>CM034000.1:26919505-26933325 GCA_019603395.1 Cyrtorhinus lividipennis | reverse complement strand
AATCATGTGTATTGCTGGTGTGGAACAGCCAAATGGGGTGAACGTGTGATAAATGGCCAGAAAGTTAAAGGCCTAGTAAAAGGAATTTGGAGACATCCGCTTTAGACAAGAAGTTATGCTCATATGTACTCCGTCTAGGCCTCTATTGCGTCTGACTCATTTCAGGCACATCGACGCACGTTGGGAAGGAAATTATGGGTCAAATGTGAAGTTGTGAAGTTATTACTATAACATCAGGAATGATTAAAATGAGCAGCACACCAATTTTTATTTACCAAGCATGGTGTGCTGGTAGCTCAGTTATACAGGTCACTTCTGATTCATTTCACGACGACACGACTTAGTTGATTACCCCAGGCCTGCAAGCTTGATCAGGGCCCACGCACGAACGTCCAAGCAGGGACCAAGCAAACTCAATGTACGGCTCTGGCTCGGAGGCAACTGGATAGGAAGAAAGTTAAGCGATCGTGGAGGGCGGTACTTCGGGACCACAGAAATCGTGCACAATCCAACGCAATGAGCCAGAAATAGGTCGCTGAGGTGAGCCCCAGCTTTTCCTGCAAAAAGAGCTCCCCACTTTCCACGGGATCACCACATGCGTCCGGAAGTCCTGAAACCGTGCTGAAGCCCTTGTCGTTGAAGCCAGTCCAACACTAGAGAGCCCCGAAGCACAATACCACAGTCACCAGTACCACGAAATAACCCGGGAGCCGCTGCCTGGCCCGCCCAAATACCGATAAGTACCTTCTGACCAGGTTATAGAATACTCGCCTCCTGTTGTTCCTTCTTTTAGTCCCCATCCTGGCCGAGGAGGCCCGTACGAGACAACAATAATTGTTAGCAATATCTATATTGGCAACAAGTCATTAACTTCGATTGCACTTACGGATACGAAAATAACAAATTAATCAAAGTGGAGATTCATTCAAGTGGTAATAATGATGGATACGCAGATGAGATGAACGTAGAGATACAGTATAAGATAACACGTTTTTTCTGCCATCGGCTTCTCAGGTCTGGTTCATCTGAAGAGGATTACATGAGAATCCTGTTCAAAATGGAGGATTAATTAAATGGGCTGAATTCCTCTCCGCGACTGATGGTGCGCTCTTCAGCGTTCTCAGTTGGTAAGGGATATTTATTCTAAACTTGAAAACACCCTACAAGGGAACTGTTGAGTACCGACAGTTCGCAGGGGTAATCTCCGTAAAAGCAACGCGGTCGAGGGGATCAAGAGGCGTAAGATTGGGGGTTCGTCGTTAGCAGTGGTTGCTCCATTAACGAACACTCACGACTGTGGAACCAGCAAATGGGTTGAACGCGACTGACATACGCAAACTTTTCATCCGAACATTACTTAGCGTTTGGTCGATGTCTGCCTGTCTTTGAACAGGACCGTCCAACATTTGAACAAGAAGAACAAGAGCGAAAAATTTCCTGCATTTTGCTCAAAATAGTATCTTAAAGGTCGCTGCAATTTTGGTTTACACCTTCAATTATGGTTCCATTGAAAGAACAAAAAAACAATCCTAATCAGTGCACTAAAGCTTTTGTACTCGTTAAAAACGGGAGAAAGTACCCTGTGAACTGAATACTAATTAGGTACCTCTCGCGTTCATCCTCTATGACCAATGTGGTTACGCCAACTTGATCTCGTCCAATAATTAGGGTTCGAAGTGGTCGAATTCCCCTGCCCGGCAAAAAATCCGTTCATTCGTTTAGTGACTTCACGGGCCAATTGGAAGTTCTGAGGCAGGATCATTTCCATTCGGGCCGACCATACGTACCGGTGATCTCCTCAGGATGCTGGCACAACTCTGCCGGACGGTCCTCAAAGGGAAGTGGCGCAAATTTCTATCAATATTCCACCACTGCATCATAGAAATGTAAACATTCAGCGGATGCAGGTAGGACCATTCACGCAGGTAGGCCCATTCACGCCCACAGCCTAGACTTGAAGTGTACTTACCACATACACTACGGTGCTCCAAGCTCTTCGTCGCTGAAGTCACCTCTAGCGGACAAACCTGGCGGAAAAGTTAGTCCCTTACTCAAATGCGGCTATGGGTGAGTTTTGGTGAGAGTTGGCTAATTTGTTTTCAATCTCAGCTTTTAAACCAAACACCTAGTTCACTCGGGAGCTGACATTTATGAGGTTCTGCCTGTATCAGCTGACAGCCGTTCTACGACAATACGGGTTTCCTTTGCACGAAATGGTGAAAAAACGCACATTTTGTTATTAGCTGATTACCATGATGGGACCTAAAAAATCGATTTTGGAAATTCTGCCAACCAATAACTCGATTTTTCAAAAAATTGATTTTAGAATTGTTGTCTTTGCTCTCTTTCTAGTGATTGCAACCACCAAGTCCAACACTAGAGAGCCCCGAAGCACCACAGTCACCAGTACCACGAATAACCCGGGAGCCGCAGCCTGGCCCTCCCAAGTACCGATAAGTACCTTCTGACAAGGTTATAGAATACTCGCCTCCTGTTGACCACCTTATTTTGATCTATTTTGAATAAGAAACGACTATATCGTGTTCATCTTATCTAGTCCGGTTCTACGAACAAAATATTTTTGTAGTCGACAGACTACGATAAGCGAGGCAAAAAGAGTAAAATGTAACAAAAAATCGTCACGGCGGAAACTGCGCATGCGTCAAAATCCAGTGAAATCATACTAAAAGTTTGTAGAATGTAACAAAAAATCGTCACGGCCGAAACTGCGCATGCGCTAAAGCAATATTACTTCTCAATAACAAAATAGCATTGTCATCGTCGCTGTTGTATGAAATGTTGCATTCTTATACATGAAATTTCTGAAAGTTAAAAAATTGTCGGTCGACTATACTATGTCTCTCGCGCGGAGTGCGAGGTCTTTGAATTTTTTCCAGTAATGACCTCATTAGCAAAAAGAAGGTAACGAGGAGAAAAAAAGACGTAGGTAAGATTTGTTGTATTGTAGTTTTGAACAGAATAATCTTTGAAAATCAAAAGCAACAGCCAATTTGAACATATTCATCGTCCATAGCCTTGGAGAAGAAGTCATTTCGAAACCATCTTTCCCCCCAGGCAGCTAGTGTTGCGGTAGTACCGGCTTATGCAAAAGAAAAAAAAAACACTCTTCACATGAACTTCATTTTAGATGTCAACGGTAAAGTAAACAACAGCGGGAAACGGTGACGTGGAAAAACGCGGTGACGAGGAATAACACTATTCAATGAAGTGGTTGCTCTTGCGTCAACTTTAAACCCTCGCTATAACGGCCACCAGTCTTCTTGTTTTTACTTATCAGTTTTGATGTAGAAAATACCATGGCCACCCCTAAGCCATCCTTATCATGAGTAGCCTAGGGATGCTATTAGGAAGCGTTTTGCTGGTTACAAACTCTTTCAGAGCTGAAGGTGGTGACTCCCCCCACCACCAACTTGCTTCAGCCTCCTCGACTTCAATTTGAAAGTTTGAATCTACCCCCTGGAGAATGCGTTTACCTTTGGAATGTAACAGGTGCTAGCTCTCCTTGTTGTTCCTCACTTTGTTTGCTGCATTTCTGGCAAAGTTCAGTTTAGCTAAGTAAATTACCTACGCTAAATCACTGTGATATATCGAACAACTTCTTATTGCCTGCCTACGTCCTTTTTGTATTATCTTACGCAGACCTTTCAAACATTGAAGGTTGCTGCCTCAACCTATACTTTCTATCTACTACTAAGATGTCGGTTGCGGCAGCTATCAACTTCTCCTCAAGGGCAGTATGGAATTTCCCAGACCAAACGGAGAACTTTGGAGCCCGAACGCCTGCGTCAAACCAGCTGCTGGGCTAGCTCCTACACCTGAGCCTAAGAGAGCAGAGGGTAAGCCAAATCCTCCAGGCAGCTCGCCTGGGCGCAGCCCTGCTGACGGGATGCCGGAAAATCCGCTTGTGTGAGGTTGTCCTTGATGAAGTAGCTCGTGATGATGGAAATTCAAATCAGCCATGACTCCCCTGGAACAACAACGTATAGACGATCAACGTTCCAATCGTTAATGACGGATTGAATATCAGTCAAGAATTCAAAATAAGAAACGTAACCGAAAAATGTGATTTAGTAACACGAACAAATCATTTTGGAAGTCATTTCCAATGGTGTAGTTGATTTAACTATATGAAAAATACTTTCATATACAAGGATGTTTTGTTATGATGATTTAAAAAACGGAAATTTTTTTTTTTTTTTTTTTGTGTCGCAGCAAGCTGTCCTCTCCCCCCTTTAAAAATTCTTCAAAAATAAAAAATAACCAGGAACATTTTTTTTTTTTTTTGCCCACCTTGCGCCAATTGTTTGTTATGCGCTAGTGGCACCAACTTTTCCTATTTTGAATGGGAACCCTAATTTTTTATTGCTAGAATCGGATTCTGCCAAAATTTCATAAAAATGTGATCCCTCAAACAATTTTTCTTGTTGAACGCAACGGGTACAGGCGCACAAAATTACGCAGCCGTAAAATTGTCAAAGAAATTATGATGGTGAACTCCAAAGTGTAGCACATAAGTTTTCATTGTTTCTTTAACACTGATTCACGTGATGCTATCCGTTTCAATTTTTGCGGAATAATGACCAAAATTTGTTTATTTAGCGTGAAACAATCATCTTTTCAGTATGTATTTGACAACTTTGGGGTTGTACAACTTTGCGTGCTCGCTGAACCGTTGCGCGCAATTAACAAAATTGGTTGAGGGATGAAATTTTTAGAAAGTTTTGGGTAGAATCCATCTTTTTCTACTCTTATTTGACGGTTTTAGGAGGAGAGTGAGAGAGGGGGGCAACTCGTAGGACACCCTGTATATCTGATATTGAAGTGTACTTGCTCTACGTGATTTAAGGCTTGAATAATCTTAGCACTCACCTATAATGACCCGCGACGGCCATCATAAATGCGATTTTGGCAATGAGGAATGCTTTTCCCACGACTATACTCATGAACTGGAAGCCAGGTGGTATGAGGATAGCCGCCATGATGAAGAATCCCGCCACTACCATCGGAAACGCCCTTCGAAACCTCCTTCGGATTCTCCTCTGACGTCCTGAAAGTTCAAAGAAGCGGTCTAGTTAATACAATCAATCGTGATAAGACCTATGAAAACGTAATCACGCGACCCTTTTGAAATGACGAAGTAGAAACCGTTTGCTCGATATTTTCTGTTGTCCGTTATTGCATACTGTCCTATGTAAGCACTACTTTTGGGCTTTCGAAAAAAATAAGGTTTCCACATGAGAAAGCACACCATCCTCTATCATGTACGAATAAGATGGCTGGGCGACCTAGTAGGTCGCTGTCACCTTTCTCCGTCAAATCCACTCATCTCCGGGAAAGTAAATCCTAGGTTACTCACCCGCGTGGAAGGACAAGGAAAAGTAAATTAGCCGTCGACGCCTTTCTCGCTATCCTGAAGAAATCTGTGTTACTTGTGGGCAAGTGTTTCACACGAGTGATAAGTTCAAGTCCATCCAAACTTTACGTAGGAGCACATCACGGCTGTCCTCAACATTATATTTATTACTACAGAATTGTAAAATCTACAGAAGACATGACCGCGTTCGCAGTTTTAAATGCATTATAATAATGAAGGACGAAATTTTATTGACTTTGTGTCCTTCAAAATTTCACTCCTCGTAATGTTAATAGCACGAAGTAAGAATCGCATAAGTAATACATGACATGGAAACGACGCTGGTTTTTGAGCAGCGTTCTGATATCTCACGAATTCCATCAATCAATGTTAAACTTAACTCAACAAACCATGTCGTAGGTACGGATTCGCACGGCTGATTTTGGAAAATTCCTAAATTCGTAAGCCATTTCAGAGAAGTGTAAAATCACGCGATCGTCATTTGTTATCACATATTTTAGGTTTCCTCTTCGAAAAAAGGTGTCTATTATTTCTTCTAAATGAAATTAGCAGCGAGGGGTATCACTTTTTCAAACTTGGTCTCCTCCTTTTTAGTCTTAATCTTTCCTGGACTGCCTTTATATTTATAGGTGGTTTTTAAGACATGGTCTAATATACGCGAGCTACAAATTAATCTAATTGCGATTACCAGGAATGTAACCACTAAGTGTCTGTTTTCATGTTCTATCACAATGATGACTATGAGCGTTTTTGTACTGCGACTACAAATCTTAGTTAATTTTAAATTACTTCCAGATTTCATCATTATCCTTAGTAAGCTCCCGCCAAGCAAATTTTGCTAGAACTGAACAATTTTTGCAAAAAACGTTCGCCGACTAGCTTAGTAGAGATTTTTTGCGAGTAAATTAGCAAGTGATTTGTTCTTCTTATCTCTGTAATATTGATCAAATTCGTGAAAAAAAGGTCTTTCCTAAAAATGGAAAAAATAGGAAACCGCTTGTGAAGATATGAATGGTAAATTGATGAAGTGAACGCAAGCATTGAGCAATCACAATGATGATGAGATAAGCCATTCACTCTCAAACCACTAATCGTCGGACAATGGTCGGTGGAGAGTATTTCGAAGGATAAAACGAGTCTTGATCAATCTAACGACAGAAAGTCCATTAAAGAATATTCACCCACTCTCATTTAAACGTCGACGTGGCAGTCCACCGAATTCAATCGTAGATTCATTTATATTATTTTTGTATTTGTTATTTCAGTTATAAAATGAATAAATTAAAATGAAAAATGATATCGGCTTAATAATTATATTGCAAGGCACGAAAGGAAATCAGGCAGTTTCGAATTCACCATAGCAAATGAAGAAACATTTTTAAGAAACGTAGTAGTAGCGTGAGAGTGAAGGCGTATCACATAATCACTGTGATTTTTTGAGCTTGCGTTCTATTTATCAGTTGTCGCCAGCGAACCTTCCCCACTTTTTCGTTTTAAGGAAAAAGCTTCCGTCTTAGTTCTTTTTATAGTAAACTTGGTTATCATATTACATTTATAAATGCAGTTGAAATCGAACATCACTCTACACAAAGTGGCCAAATATGTAATCTACACACACAGGGAAAACTTCAGTTCATTATAGTCGGGCAATGGTCAGTCATAAGTCATCCAAAAGATAAATAATACGAGTCCCATCTATCAAGACTGAAGTTGCAATAGGCTACACGTATTAAGAGGTGAATCGACTGTGATATAATTCCAAAATCATTAACCCGCTAGAACCTCACCAGGATAATCGGAGCCTGTATCGAGAGACACGCAATAAAACCAGCCTGATCTGGAGGATGATGCTTCATACAACATTTCCAACATTTGGGGGTGGGGAGAATGCAGACGCAAACAATACTCCCCCTTCTTTTAGGTTGGAACCACCACCCGTAGTCCTCAAACAATCCTTCGATATGTTCTATTCGTGAAAAAATCAGAATTTCGTTTAGTTCAATGCTTCTTACCCTTACCAAATACCCTAACAATGATCTTGGCACATAAGTTACTTCGTTACAAAGAAAATTCAATGTTCAGAAAACAAGAAATGACCTGTTTTAGCATCAAGGAATTGATTAACCAAGTACTAAATTGTGGAAGTTATCGGTGTGGCATGGGAATGTGGAAATACAGACTGGACGCAAAATTAGATTTGTTCAACAGGCTCTAAAACGCAAAACGCGTGTAAATATTTTGACTTTGGCCCAACAAACTCTTATTTCAGAAGTGAAAGCAAACCTTTTTGCTCCAAAAACAAAATTTCACTCATGATCTGCGTTTGAGAGCTCCCTGAGCAAATCTGGGTTCTCGACCGTCCGTCTGTTTGTCTGAAACGTAATAGGTGAGACCTTACAAACTCTTGTATTCGTATATCAAGTATTATTCCAATAAGAATGACATAATAAGGAATCCACATAGTGCAAATTTTCTGAGGCAATTTCGATTCGATGGTTGCCGGAAAGTGACCACTAAATAGGAGACTTTGTATAGGAATGTGGGCGTTTCATATGTTTGACAGGCCGTGACCCCGGTGGTACGTCCAAACTCCTGTGGAAATGCAGCTGATGTTGGAGCAAAGCATCGTGATGATGATGGTAGTTGAGGTCGGCGTTGATTCCTCGATACCCCGCGTACATGGACATGGCGAAGGCGGCTTTAGAGAGCAGCAGAGCCAAACCTCCAACCATTGACATGAATTGGAAGCCGAGAGGAACGAGGAAGGAGCTCAATATGATGAATCCTATCACCATAATTGGGAAGGCTCTCCGGTATCTTCGTCTCCTCCCTAGAACAAACCCAATCGCAAACTCAGTAAACCATGATTTCCACCAACCTCCCTCATCACTGAGGCGGTTCTCAATTTATCGAGTAATATTCCATTTGTTTATTCATCACACAGCAAGTTTCTTCTGTCGTTGCAACGTTTCTCAGAACACTTAAAGGTCCTTCTCCATTGCTTCATTTCACAACACCTCGGAAATAACATTTACACTCATCTTCCACACTTCTTTCCTTCAGAGAACCTAGTGTATGTGACACTGGCCATTTAGCATTGCAACGAATTGGTAAAAATGAAGGACACACTAGTGTCATGGAAAGGGATTTCTATGTTGAGAAGACATCAGTATCTTTACTTGAAGAGAATAATAGTAAAATATTGAATTATCATCCAACCAACTCTTTCAAGGAATTTTTCAAGTGCCCCCAGTTGCTCGGCGCGTCTCGTTATGGACGTAATCAATTATTTCACCTATGCGCTGAGTTGAAGGATGAGGTCAGCAGCCACGCTACCTACATCAACACTTGTATTCCAGTTGAGTAACCTAATCAAAACTACTTCCAATTAGAAGGGAAGTTTTACATTCTGCCGAGGGTTGAGATGGGGTCAACTTTATGACCTTTGCTTGCTGATATTTATATGGATTAGTGGGGTAAACACATGACCATCAAAATTAACCCTATTACGACTATGTGGGGTCAGGTGGAACCCAAATAGTAGAATCTTAAGACAATCAGAGGTTTCTGAGAATCACGCACACTTCTCTCACCCTCCTGATTGCTTCCCACCTTCCTCCCTGAAAGCGCACCTGACCCTCAGTCAGTCCTGTTCTAGCCACCCAAGAAGTGACAGAGAAGTAACTCCCATGCCAAGGTGACCCCAAGTTATCAGGTAGTCAAATTATTCCTAGTCAGTTTGTGCTCAAAGGTTCTGCATTTTATAGTAAACATGGCTTTGCCTAAGATGTTTGATTGGTTTGTTTTAAATGTATCCCCAATTTACTTATTGGAATACATACATTCTGTCAGCCACCTGACCCTCACTCAGTTGTTCTAGCTACCTGAGAACTGACAAAGAAGTAGCTCCCAGGTCATGGTGACCCCAAGTTATCAGGTAGTCAAACATTTCCTAGTCAGTTTGTGCTCAAAGTTACTGCCTTTCAAGTAAACATTGCTATGCCTAAGATGTTTGATTGGTTTGTTTTAAATTTATCCCCAATTTACTTATTGGAAAACATACATTTTGTCCGCCTCAATACCTTACTAATCAATACATTAAGTGAAAAATGAGATTGGGGTTGCTCTGACCCCACAGTGTCAGATGAAGGTGTCATAATGAGTGTCATTGTAGGGTTGAAGTCGGTTTTTTGGTTGGTTATTCCTTGAATAATCAACCTATGTTTTCATGATAATGGTCAACCTCTCCGATTCGGCTCAAAATTTTTTTCTGGACGTTTCATGATGTCCTGATCAAAAAAGGTCGATGTCCGTCCGCCGTACGCCGTACGCCGTACGCCGTACGTACGCCGTACGCCGTCCATCGTCCGCGCCCTTTTTGGTAGTAGAAAATTTTCTAAAAATCTGAAATTTGGGTCAGGTGTCTTCCCAGCCGAGAACGGGTCCTCGAATTTTTCAGCCCAATCGGACCAAATTTGGGGGGGGGTAGGGGTCAAAATGTGTTTTTTGAAAAATGGATTTTCGAGATTTGGGCGATCTAGGCGAGTAGGGTGTCATTTTCCACTAAATTTTGGACGCTGAATCCAATGAAACGGGTCCCAGAACGATTGGCACCCACTGGAAGAAGTTAGGGTCAAATTGGGTATTTATACCCCTTTGAATATGTTGTTTTCGGGATTTCTGCTACCTAGGCGTGGTGGGGTATAGTTTTCCACTAAATTTAGGACGCTGAATCCAATTAAATGGGTCCCAGAACGATCGCACCCCCTGGAAGAAGTTAATGGCGCGTCAAATTGGGTATAATAGTACCCATTTTGGATATGTGTTTTCGGGATTTCCGCTACTTAGGGCGTGTGGGGTATAGTTTTCCACTAAAGTTTGGACGCTGAATCCAATGATGTGTGTCCCAGAATGATTGGCACCCACCGGAAGAAGTTATGGGTCAAAATGGTATGTATCCACCCATTTTGTGTGTGTCAGGATTTCTGGTGCCTAGGCTTGGTGGGGTATCCATATTCACTAAATTTTGGACCCTGAATCGATTGGAATGGGTCCTGTAGCCTCGCCACACCCACTGTTTCCCCCATTCGAGGAATAACCAACCCGTGTGTAAGAATTTGCAAGATTTTTATTGGTTCTGATACGTAGACGATGTTTTACGGACAGGGATTGAGACTTAACTTTGGTTTTCCTTTTTCAATCATTGTTTTCGATACGATTGTTTTTACTTGTAATTGGGATTGTTACCACATTTTAATTAAATAAATCACCAACTTTTTTTTATTTTTCAATTACATTATATCCTTTGCCCGTAGGAACTGATTTATGGTGTGAGAGAATTGGTTCGGGAACGGTCTGAACAGATTGAACAAAAACTTACAATACAACATTTCTAACTATTTCATAGTTCAATGTTCAATTTTGGCCGTTCACAACATCAACAGAGAGTTGAAGCCCTCTATTAGTAGAAACGCTATCAGCAACGAACTGAAACCACCCGCCAAGAAGTGCTCGTAACGAAGCGTTATGGATTTCTCTCGGCAGAGTTACCCGAGTTTTGAAACTCCAGGTTTGGCTAAACCTCAACTTTTCTCATGCACCTTAATTAGGAGAAGTAGAGCTCCTCAGCACCGAACACCAGTTCCTCGTACAACAGAGTGCCTCGCTTCTCCCAGCGTCGGTTCAGTTTCTTCACTAACTGATTCTATGGAAAATTAATCAAAGTTGCCCGAGATATATAGGCCAAATAAGGAAGGCGGGGAGATACAATCGCCAAAATAAAGTTTGACGCGTTGACTCCTCCAGCAGCAACTGAAGTGGCAGAACTCACAAAGACTCTTAATCCACATATGATATTAAAGGGCTTAGAGATTCCCAAATTGATTTTAAAAAATGTTGCTAAAAATGTCAGGTGGCCAACAAATTTGACAAAATTGAGAAAATTAGCTGCCAACTTGTTGAATTGCAAGGATCTCAGGACTTCATTTGATGGATACGAAGACCGAGTTAAGAGTTTTAAACAGATATAAGAAAGAACTGTAACAGTTGAGCTTCTAACCCTTCCGACATGAGCATTGTTATGGTTTATCTATAACGTTTTGGTCTCTTTTCACCTCGTGTTCATTGGTGATCATAACAATGAAAAATAGCACGGGGAATGAACGTTCTTCAAATTGTGCAATGTTTTGCTAATGATTTCCTAGTGCGAGGGAAAATAAGGAAATTAGAATAGAAATATAGAAACGATTGCTAAAATCAATTAAATTTTTTACGGAACGACTCGACGCAAAAACTTTTGGGATCGGACATCGACTTTGTAGTAAGTAATTGAAAATAAAACACTCGCGTGGATTGTGTTCTTGGGGTCTCCAGAGTAAAGGTAAATACCATTTCGCTCGTACCGTGCCTCCGTTTGTAAAGATTGGGTTGATAACAAGTGCGGTACAAGGACCCAAAAAAACAATATTTCTGGTCAAACCACTTCCTACTCTACTGACGACAGCAGTTTTAGATAAAAATATTCAAACCGTCTCGAGGTTGTCCTAGTTAAACTGCTAACGAAAGGTCAAAAGTTTTGCGACGGTTCTTGTTTTGTTACGATTAGCTACAATTTAGACAAATATTGAGTTCAAGTTGGGTTTTCTTCACGAGTGATGAAGTTACTTTATGGTTTTGTCAAGGTTTGGGACGTCAATTTTGGATCGTCGACTGTAAAGCAGTACGTAAGTCCTATCGGAATAAGCAATCAGGATTTCCGGGTAAAATGTGCCGGTGATGCGATGGGAATGTGATGTTACTAGTTTGATTAGGTACCAATCAAGTTCCTCACAAAGCCTTTAAAAAAAAAAATAAAAAAAAAAACTGTCACTCCGTACTTGAATACGAAGTTTGTGTTTGTTATAAGCTCAGCCCCTATGTAATCACCATGCCAGATTCAACCTCTCCGAATGGCCCTAAATTTGACAATAAACAATTCACAATGTCTAAGTAAAAAAAAAAAAAAAAAAAAAAATGTCCCTCCGCCGCACATTGTTAAAAATCTGAAGTTCTGGTCAGATATTTCTTTCCAGCTCTTGTTGGCCATTCGGGTCGAATTCGGGGAGTGTATGGTTGAACTTGTGTTTTTTGAAACTCGATTTCGGGATTTTTTTTTGGGAACTAGGCATATGGAGTATTATTTTTCACTAAATTTTGGACGCTGAATCAATTGAAATGTGCCCCGGACCGATTGGTACCTACTGGAGGTGGGTATGGGTCAAAATAGGTGCCTCCTACCTATTTCGGTTAGTTTCGAGATGTTCGGTTACCTAGCCATTTGGGGTATCATTTACCACTATATGTTGGACGCTGAATCGATTGGAATCTGTCCAGGACACTCCTCACTCAGTGTTTTCAGCTTACTCTTGCTCCAACGAGTGACTAACTATTGTGGAAAATTTCGCAGCAACTATTTCTCCTCTGCCAGACGATGAAGGAAAGGGAACAGGACTTGAAACTGGGCGATTCGTCCAAAACTGCGCAGGAGATCAGAAGCAGGCTGTAAAATTATTATGTGGGATGGATTCGCCACGACATCCTGCCACTATAATTGACAGAAGCCTAAAGATGGGAATTCCGCTTTGTTTCAAAAAATAAAAATATTTTGTTGATATTTTTGGTCAAATATGAGTGTTGATAAGAATATACAAAGGGTTATATGATCACAAACCCAATTTATTTAGGAAAACTTTTACAAGCGCAACAAATAACTGCAGTTTCAGAAGTAAAAGTCTATCGTGAGGAGCGGGTCCGGAGGGGTGGGAATGGGCACCTAACGTGCAATGAGTCTAGCAAGGTTCTTCGAGGAGGAGAGAAGAAGGGAAGTCACGTCCCCGTGTACTGATATGGCTGAAGGGCGGGCAGCTGAACAGCTGCAAGGGATGGAGCGACGACGGCGTCGGCCCGCCGGTGGTGGAAACCACCCTGGAACTGCGGTTGATGGTGGTGATGGAAGTCGAGGTCGGCTGTGACCCATCGCGAAGAACTATTTTCTCGTTTACGCAGCTCTTCTATGTAGAGGAGGATATGTTTCTGGTGAAACTCATCCTTTACTCCCAAATTCTGTCAAAATGCGAGAAAACATTGATAAACTCAGAGTAACTCTCCGCATGAACGGTAAAATTCATTGTCATAGTCCATGCAAACGGGCAACAGAAAGAATATCAAAGTGTATGCAACACTATAGCAAGTTATGGGATAGGTTGAGTCAAGTATTACAGTGAATTCCAGTTACCTCAAGAGCTTCTGTGTCAAGTTTCAGTAGATCTGTTCCTCTAATGTTCTTCTTCTTGAACAGATTTATATACCTGTACAGGTTGAGAGACGTTAACAACTCAACCACGTTGGGGTTTGTCCACTCAATTAGAGGCTGAAAAAAAAAACGGGA
>CM034000.1:26863838-26914788 GCA_019603395.1 Cyrtorhinus lividipennis | reverse complement strand
GGAAAACAAACTGTTAGACAATCTTCATACAAATTATTAATGATTAGGGTTCGGAAGAAAGGAGCAAAGGATAATAATTTTAGGAACAAAAGAGGGAATATTGGGCATTGGCGATTGAGGAAAAGTCAGGATATTTTGGACAACGGGAGGATGAAGTTTTGGACGGTACCGGCATATTCTAGCATTCGCTGTTTATAAACGGAAGATGAATTTTAAGATACATCGATCACCTCTTCCATTATTCAGTCTTGGAAAACACAGGTACGGAGGGAAGTTATTTGGCAATATACTTGGTAGAGTGGCACCACTGCCAGTTATTCTCCCTAAACGGAAGACCTGTAGTATCCTAAGTTCCTGGGATTCACAGCCTCGGTGGTATTTGATTTTGATGACCGCAGCAATGAACAAACAATAACGCTTTTTAGGCAAATTGAAGAAACATACTGGTTGCGTTTACAGGTTGGATTGAACGTGTTGATAGGTACGACTTCAAACTTCAAACAAGTTTGACGAGAATGATTGTGCGGTGGGACAGCAATAATTGCGGGCCCATTGGGGGGGGGGGGGGGGGGGTTACGGTCAGTATTGAGCTATTACGTGTTTTTAATGTAATTACGATAGGAACTCACTTTGACAGAATATTCAATGACGAACTCCATATTGAAGATGTGGACTACAACCATTTTTTTTTTTTTTTCAATTGTGTTGTAATGTCGACAAAAAATAAAAATCTTGAATCCTGAAAATTTTCGGACGAAAACTGGTCATTTAACAACGCCGGTCTAGGCATTTCTTCGATGATTCTGTACAAAACAACGAGGGACATACGCATATTCCAGCACGAATTGACTATTAGAAAATCGTAGGGTAGTAATAACATACAGCATTTCATCTTACCTACGACGCTGCGATCTATCGACCGGGGCCGGCATGCAATTCGACTAAGGAGTGGAAGGAACTTGAAATTTAGGATATGGCACGGATTATGGATATGGATATTGACAAAGAAAAAAAAGTCTGAGTCACTAGGCTTAGCGCTGATGACTCTACACGTTACAGATCTCCAACAAAAAGTGCCTTGTTACAATGAACGTATTGTAACAAAGAACCCTCTTTGTCGATATTTTCACTAGAAGAGATCCTGACGCACTAAAAAACGTACCTTCCCACCACAGTTGTAGAGCGGAATAGGCTGACTCTGAGGAAAGCTAATGTAAGTCCCAGTAAACTTGACGCAGGTGGCTTGAATACAAGCATCGCAGTCTGGAGGGCACAACGAATCACATGAACAGCAACAAGACACACGGCATGAGCACAGCAAAGAGTGGAAAGATAGCGTTCGGGCACAACTGTGAGTGACAGGTCCGATGAAGTGACTAGGTGACGGAGGTTTGACTACCGCCGGCGAGAAAGGAGTTTTGTTGTTCCACTGATTGTTTTGAGCGTTTGTTTTGACTCCAGCTTCTCGAACTGAGAACATATCCAAGTCCAAGGGGTTCCGATGGGCCGTTTCATGATAAGAGACATACGAGTTGATCACTGGTTTGGAGACTCCATTCGTGAAACTGTACGATCTCGGACGCGAAGAGGTCCCGTTGACCATGTAATTTTCCGAATCAATCTTCAAAACTCGAGGCGGTATGACGACTGAGGATTTACATTCGTTCCCGGCATCTTTTTCCCAGGGATCCCTGCTAGATGACATTCCGCAGACAGACCGATGATTTGAGTGAATTCTACCGATCCGTCGCAGATCTGAGGTAGGAGCCCATCACGCTCGGAGGCATCCTGCTCGACGGTTTTTCGCGAAGTCCGTACAACAAACCAAGTTCCATATCACTCCAAACACTAGGACATTTCGCTTTTGCCGCACGCCGTTAAATTAAAAGCTCTCAGCTACACATTCCTAAAAAAAAGCCGAAAATTTACGTTCCGTTCACAAGCACGTCTCACTTAACAAAGCATAGGTTCTTCCATTACTTTTATGTCACAATCGTTGTGTCCCGGTCAGAATTTCCCTACTCAACTCAGCTGCATCACTGCTTCCAGAAGAACGGAACGAATTTGGAAATAATGATCATTTCTTAGAAGAATAATAAAACGACAAAGCTATTTCAGAATAACTTCAATTTATTCCATTGATGTTTTGACTATTACTTTTTCTAAAGGTCTATGTGCTGAGATCCACCCTAATTGGTTAGTAGTGACCCTAAACAGTTTAACAGCAATAATGATGCCCTATCGGAAGCTTACTCATAATATTTGTGAAGGGAAAAAAT
The DNA here is from genome assembly GCA_019603395.1 of Cyrtorhinus lividipennis. NCBI lineage: Eukaryota > Metazoa > Arthropoda > Insecta > Hemiptera > Miridae > Cyrtorhinus > Cyrtorhinus lividipennis. Next base: position 26,912,509 of record CM034000.1, on the reverse strand, counting down.
ATTAAATTCAATTGCTCTGTTTGAAATTTAAAACTAATTGAGGGAGAGAATTTCCGAATCACTTACGTTCTAGCGACCCTAGTTGTAACTCTTGCACTCGCAAAGCGTCGCCCATTTAATAGTAGTAAACCTAATTTCTTCTTTAACAATGAGCTTAGAATTTTATATAAATAATTTTTATATCACGAAGAACCCAAAAATAATCCTCTCTTGAATATTACTATCGAAACGTGCCTTGACGACGAGGATGGTTGGGGATATTTGGCATTCATATATTGGCCAAGCTGAACGCGGGCAAAATGGCTCTTATCGCGTGTGATAAGAGCCGTCGAGCAAATTCAAAAGTAAAATCCATGGAAGATCCTTTTTTTCCATGGTAAAATCCGTCCGAATTCCACCCAAAATTGATTTGGTTATGCTCGATTCGTATAGGAAATCACTTTTCCTGGGGTCGTTTAGTTTCATGGTGACTGTCAAACGGATCAGCTCAGTAAAGTTGTAGAAACGCCTTAATAATTTGTTTTAAAATGGAATTGAGTGAGTACATGAATGAATGAATGCCTATATTATATTGAATATGTCTTCCTTAGTGATGAATTTATTTGTTGAAACCCAAAACAACAGCGAGAGTTCTAGTGGTGGTACTTCATTGGGTCATTTCTATTTTTACATTCGCAGATAATGCTGACAGAGGATTACGTGACTCATTACTACTTCTCAGCAATTTTTTGTGCAAACTCACTGGTGATCAGCTACTCTGCAATCACTTCTACTCCTCGTTTGAAGACAAATCTAGTTATAGCTGTGTAAGTTGATTTTCTACACATTCCTGCGCCTTAACGGCCGCGATTACAATGAATCTTCGCCGTTATCTTAAAGAATTGTTTACCTATTTTAGATCTCAACATTTTGGAATGTCCTGCACAAGCTAACGTGCCGAGAAGTGGAGGCGTGCAATCGTACGTACTCTGAAATATTTCCTTTCAGTCATACCGAGAGATAACTCAATATTTTAACAATTAACTTTGGATCTCTTATCTCTTTGTCCTCAGAATGTCTCGTGAACTGCGTGAAGGCAGAATTTGCTCTGCTTGGATATCCTTCGGCCGATTTCTTTTCGTTACCGCAAAATAAAACCTACGGAAGCCAACATTTACTTTTCGCTCTTTCTTGGCTGATAGCTTCTGGTTTTTTGGAAGCTTTGATTGACGGAAAGTTCTGTAACAGTCCTATTGCTCAAGAATTTCCCCCAGAAACTTACGTTGAACTGTCGGATGAGGTAAAATGAGCGGACTCAGCTTGAAAAAATTCTGAATTTGGTACAACAGCTTAGAAGAAAAATGAACGATCCTTTTACAATGATTACTTTGAGACTTAAATTTTACTCATGGAACATGTTTGTAACATTATCTCATGCACAATTCCGAAAGAGTTGCGCTTGAACCTTTTATTGAAATGCTGATTACAAGAGGATCTTCCTGTACAAAACCACTCCAATATACTAAACCCTACTTACCTTTATTGAAAGCTATAAAGTTGGGTTTGGCTTTCTCAGGATCTTGCCGACGAGTTCGAGGAAAATTGTGATAATATTCTCAACTACTTGGAAATGTGTGCCGTTCTACTGAAACACAAAAGCCTTAGCGTCGACGACCTCCAGAATCGACGCTATCGTGAATTGTTGGCTAAGGTACCCATTCGCTCAACATGATCTGGTAGTGTCACTCAGCTGGGTATTAAATTCGATTTTTACGCCTTCGTATTTTTCATTCAGGTGCACGGAATAACACGCATCTCCAAACTGTCTCCACGTTTGACAGTTAACGAATTAGTAACGTTTCATAACAACGGGTCAAGTGCAAATGAATACTTGAATCACTTGTATGAGCTGTGTGACCTAGCTGAGTCTCACATGTTGTGGATAAAGAAGAAGGATATATTCTTGAAATGGATCGTGAGTATGTGGTGGTGTTCACTCCAGTTTGACAAGACTCCTTTTCACGTTTTAAATGACTCTCGTCTAGACTATGGCCACAATAAAATTAATTGGCATGTTGTTGTTCATGGATTAGATAGAAAAGCAAATTGAAAATAATAAACAAAAAGGGATAATTTTACATTTTTGAAATTTTCAGCAAACGTCTTCTAGCAAATGAGGCGTAGATGGCGTATGGACATTCGAGTTTTGGTTGGTTATTCTTTGAATAATCGACCTATGTTTTCATGCAGAAAGTCAATCTCTTTGATTCGGCCCAAAAAAAGTTTTCTGGACGTTTCAAGGTGTCTAGATCAAAATGAGCTAAGGTCCGTCCGTCGTCCACGCCGATTTTGGTTGTTGAAATTTCTTCTTAAAATCTAGGAATTTTGGCCGGAGACCCGTTTGGTCTCTAGGGCCAGGACCCAACTCTAGTTGGTCCTCAAACCTTTCCAGCCTAATCGGCAAAAATTGTGGGAGGGTATGGTTATGGTAAAAAAAGTGTTTTTGGATACTCAATTTTCGGGAAATAGGAATGTGGGGATCATTTTCCACTAAATTTTAGACGCTGAATCCATTGAGATGGGTTCCGGAACGATTGGTGCTCACCGGAAGAGGTTATGTGTCAAAATGGGTATCTATCTACCTATTTCGAACGTGGGTTTTGGAGATTTATGGTACCTAGGCGTGTGAGGTAACATTCTCCACTACATTTTGGACGCTGAATCGATTGGAATGAGTCTTCATGCTGCTGGTCCGTGGAATAACCAACCCCTGTTAATGAATTGGCAGCGTTTTTAATCTAGACATCGTGAACCGTATACAGTCTAATTTTGTGGCCCATCGGAGAGGTGGGCTGGCCTGATCACATTGGTTGATTATTCCAAAAGCCAAAGACAGGGCCCTTATTGATCATCTGTCTTATTTTTCAGAAGCGAGCCTTAACTGAGCGTGTGGAGAAAAGAATCTCGGGCAATGAAAAGAGTGCCAATTTGGAAATCTTCCTTCTGTCGCTGCCTGAACTAATGAAGAGAAAAATGAATCACGTTCGGTGGTCTCCCACGAGGACTTTACACGAAAAGTTGACAGAAATGACATCCCACATCCCAACAACTCCCCATCATGCCATCTACCATCATCGTCTTAATGAACTGATGAACATTTTACGCGAAAGAGATGGTTTACTCATGATCCATGTTCCTCGTAGAACGTGACGTTTAGAAGATCCGCCATATTAATGAATCAATCAGTCCGATAATTTCAGTTTTGTTGTTTTCTGGCTGTGGTTTGCAGTCTTGTCAATAGGAGAGCATGATTTACCAGGTGACTAATCTTCACGAACAGATAATAAAAATGTGATATGAAATCATCCGTTTTCCTTGTTCCTTTCTCATAGATATAAAACTTGTTTGTTCGTTGCTAAGGAAGGCGGCACCATGTCATCTGATGACAGTGATTCATTAGATCAAGAAAAGTGGCATGATGAATCAAATCCAAACAAATCTGATCTCCCTTCAGAATATTGGCACCTTCAAAAATTACTGAAATACATCAAGGTAACTTCCTTAATAATTACGATCGGAAGTACATCTAAAAAACCCCTCCATCCTATCTTGCGCAGTCGAAGCGGATTTCTTCGGTTGTTGATTGTCGATTAACCATTTCTGGCAGGTTGGAAATCAAACAGCGACAATAATTGCGTTAGCATGTATGAAAGACCTGGATCTCACTTCAGACATTTCGCTACTAGCGATGAAAGACATCGGAGGTCTCGAAATTCTCATCAATCTATTGGAGACCAAGGTCCACAACTGTGTGGTGAGACTAAATTGAGAATAATATACTAAAAATCTACCCGAAATTAGTAGAGCTGAGATGAAAATTGAAAAACCACTAGAGCGCTTGATAGAAAAAGTGTGATTCATGGTGCATGTAGCATTTGCTATTGTTCTTAACGAACGGGCCAATCTTGATTTTTAAATTGCAGTGCTAAGAAGCGTTGATCTCATCATTGTCGATGATTAATTTCTTGGCAGTGTGGAATCCTCATGCCCAGAAATAGATCAATGACTTTAAGCTAGACTGCCTCGATTGTCAGTATCTCGAATTTCTCTGCCTTCTTGTGCAACGTAGCGTATCTATCTTGGTGTGAAAATATTGAATATCGCAAGATTCAATTAGCTCCTTTGATACAACAAAGTTGGACATCTGACGCGCTTTTGTTACCCTAAATAACTTACAATCGTTACAGTTCGAATATGACGCTGTTCATTTCAGCTTGGAGGTCTCCAAATTCTCAAATCAGTCTGCGAGAAGAGCGAAGTCAAAAGAGAAGTAACAGAACTTGGTGCGGTTCCGCTTCTAGTAGGCCTACTTAGGTCGCCAGAACCACAACTGCAGGGTTTGGCAGCTACAACGATTTCATACTTAGCCACCGTATCGAAAGCAAGGACTTTGGTGCGAAGGGCAGGAGGGGTGCCTATCCTGGTCAGTAGCAGCTACCTATATCGATACTGTAGCTGGCATAAAGCTTCAGCTAACTTGGAGAGTTGCTCTGATCTTGAACAGGTGGACTTACTCGATGTGCCCAAAAGCGTTCTCTCAACACCTGCCTCCTCATTGAGTGAAACCGAGGACAAAGTAAGTTGACTCCCTCAGTACATATAAATATGTACATATCAGTCATCATCACAAATCACTTTGTTGTCATTTATGTTCCCTCAGCCATTTTTGAACACAATTCTTCTGTAATACACCAGAAACCGTTCCAAAATTTGTTCCATCATTCATATATCAATAAGCAGAACCATCATTAGTGTATGAGTGTGAAATACATTCCTAGTGTAATCGCCGGTAAGGTAATAACGACCCAACTTCATCAGCTACGCAAATTATGATTTTTCTCCATGTTGACACTGAGAAATACCTATTATCAAATAGAAAATTATTTATTATCTTTCGAAAATGCCCTCTTTAAACTGTGTTGCCGTGGCTGGACTCTGATTTCAAGATCTTTCTCCAGAAACTGCAGGTGGTCATAGGAAGCTGCAAAGCGGTGTGGGCCTTATCACGCTCAAACCGGAATAAAGAACTGATGAGGAGAGCTGGTTTGGTGTCAATTTTGGCGCGATTCCTGTTGCTGGTTCACGAGGATATTCTCCTCTACACGCTCGGTACCATAGACGAATGCTCCTCACAGGTTTGCTCCTTGCCATTCATATTATTCACTGATGATTCCCTTGAATAGGAGAAACTGATCATTACCCATCAATGCACTTTCAGCGGAATTACCAATTGGACATACAAAGCGAAGCAATGATTGGAGACATGGTACGGTTCCTGTCTGTGGACAATGCGCTCTTGAAAAAGCATTGTGCTTCCGCTATATACAAGGTGGGTATGCTCTTGTGTTAAAATACTTGCACGAACAAAGCTTTGGCTCATAAGGGAGCATCCTACTTGCAGTGCGCGGAAGACGACAAAACCAGGAGGTTGGTGAGGGACTATGGAGGTCTAGAGCCCTTATTGGGACTCATCAGTGACGAATCCAACTACGAAGATAAGGCGTTATTGGCAGCTGCAACGGGAGCTGTGTGGAAATGCGCCAAGTGTCTAGACAATGTTCACAAGCTTGACCAACTAGACGCCATCAACATCCTTGTCAATTTGCTCAAAGATGAAGACGAACATGTACGTAAAAATAAACAATTTTAATTTGAAAGCAATCAACTGTATCCCAAGATATTTTGCACTAAGATCTAGTATTTTCTACAGTCATACACCAGGCGCATATCATTCAGATCCACAAACCATTTCTCGCATTCATAATTGTATTCAGGTTCTCAAAAATGTTGCTGGAGCAATGGCTGAGTGTGCTAAACTACCGCACAATCGGGATAATATCAGCAAGAGTGGTGGCATTAAAGCATTGGTCGGGCTGCTCACACTGACAAATCAAGAACTGTTGGAAAATGTTACCAAAGTCCTGGGAGAGTGCGCCAATGAAATGGAATGCATGACCAAAATAGAGGAACTCGACGGCGTGAGGCTTATATGGTCACTGCTCAAAAACAAGTCCACCCAAGTTCAAGCCAGTGCTGCCTGGGCCCTGGTGCCTTGTATTCAGAATTCAACAGTGAGATTTGAGTTAGGACTTCTACCTAAACAAACAAATTTGTACATTGTTGAAAATGAGCAAATGTATTTTCCCATAGGAGAACTCATCGATTAATCCAAGTCCTGTCTTTGAAATTTTCCACTCTACCCCAAAGCTTCAGATCCGCACGCAGGCCCTTAGTCCTAAAACAACAGAGATACAGGCAGATATATCTTATTCTCCTTATTTTCAGGACTGCGGAGCAATGGCTAGAAGTTTAGTCGGAGGATTGGAACTGATTGTGAGTTTGCTTAAGAGCAAAGATAAATGTGTACTAGCCAGCGTTTGTGCTGCACTTGCCTACATTGCGCAAGACCGCGATAACTTAGCTGTCATCACTGACCACGGAGTTGTCCCTTTGTTGTGCAACCTTGTGAACGCTGTGAGTTACAAGAGGAAACTAAATTACAAAAAATACTGTACAAGTTACGACCCAATACTAGATCAACGTTTGTGATGTTTGGATCATTGATACCGTACAAGGGACCCCTTTGAGAAAATCAAAACCATACAATTTCAGTCATTTTTTTATTACACAGCCAATACTTTCTGCAAAACTACAAAAATAAAGCAATATGAACAGTAACTTGAAGGCTATGGTCATTACTTCGACCTTAAAAGTAGGCTAATGTAAATCACCTGTGCCAAATATTACTTTTGGCTAGATTGGAATTACATTTCAATTACGTATAATCGTAACTTGAGCTTGAAAGAAATCCAAAAATCCATTGAAACATGTTTTTGACAGGAAGAAGATGACCTGAGAGAACATTTAGCTCTGGCAATCGCTCACTGCTGCAAATGGGGGAATAACTGTTTTGAATTTGGCCGCCTTGGAGCCGTGGCTCCTTTGGTCACCTACATGAGTAGCTCAGAGCCTCGTGTTCATCGGTCTACAGCCCTCGCCCTGAACAATATTTCTCAGGATCCTTTCAACTGCGTCACATTACACCACAGCGGCGTTGTTCCAGTCAGTACAAAGCTACAAATATGCTTATATAAGGGAATTATCTAGGCTTCAAGCCCAGTTTTTCTGAATTACGAAATACTCATGGACACACACAATGTAACATTCAATGTATGTTGAGAAACAAAAATTAAGAAGCGGCAGTCTATTTTTACAGAAATAATTATCGCGAGAATATAGTGCTCAATTTTCAATTGGAGAGGAAAATGAATGAAATGAACAACACAGAGGGCTAAGGGTCTCTAAAGTTTGACATATGTTTGGCATATGTGAGGGCCTTAAAGTAGATATGTGAGAGATTTGTGGATAAGTACTTGAAAAAAAATTTAAAGGGAAAATCATCAAACCGAAAAATTATTAATACGATTTAATGGCATTTATATAAGTTATGAACGGGTACAGTTCATAAATGCTGAATTAGTGCGCCCAGTCTTTGTAATGCTCGGAGCCTCCCTTTGAGCTTCAGTATGGGAGAAAAAATTCCATGGTTATCGTTACGCGTTCGCTGAGAGCAATTCCTGTGCCCTGTCATTCTCGAGACATATTTTCAATTGTGAAGCGTAAACCCTAAATTTCTGTGTGTTAATGAAAGTTTGCTTTTTGAAATCTAAAGTTTGTGTTTGCGAACCAAAACTGACGCCTGTCGGTAAAACTGTTTTTTGGAAGCAAAATTTCGTGTGAAGTGATCTGCGGAATTATTGTGAAAACTGTTTCGAGACCCGAACCTAGTAACCACCGAACACCAAAGCAACAACGCAGAAAAACACGCACATGAAAGACCAGTGGGTTCAACACACGACCCATCATGACGAATAAATGGACGGTATACTCCTTGCAGGAAGGATCACCAGCTGCAACTGGGTTATACATTTTCCTACAAGTTCTCGGAAAGTCGGTGTTGCTCGTTGCTCAATTCGAGCAAACGTCCTCTGTTTGCACCGACATCCTAGACCAAAACCATCGTTCCTCGCCGCTTATCGATTCAAAGTCTCACCACCTGTGAGTTAAATTTAAGAAGCAAAAACAACATATTTTTTTATTAAAGTTCAGCGGACCTAAACTACAAGGACGAGCAGAACTCGCCCAAAAAATCGCCATTACAAAAATTCGGACCTCCGAACTCTAGTTCCTTAAAAACTTTGATTTCTTAAATCTTTAAATCCTTACTCCTCGTTTGTATTAACTCCTCCCCAACGCATTCTTTACATCCTCCGTGCGACGTCCTTATCTCCCTTCCCGAAATAGCTCCAGAGACGCCAACTCAGCGCTCTAAGACCGTCTCAACCTCCGAACAACAGAAAGAGATAAACACCGGAAAAAGGACAGAACATCACAAACGCCAACACATCAAGAAAGGTCAACATTTTTGAGCCACTTGGACTTACAGATGAGCTTATCATTTCTCTAACGATAAATTAAGACTACTAAAAATTGCATTTTCGTGTGCCCTATTTAGAAATGCAACAAATTCAAAAATCCCAGCAAACCTTTAGAAAAAAAAGTTGTTTTTCTCTTAGTCCGCTGATAACGTTACAACTTCACCATTTCTAAATTAAATGAAGGAACGGACCTTTTTCTCGACCAATTCTTTAGGTTCCCTTACACGCTAGGAATGTCTCACCCAGAAGAACACAACGATATCACGGAAGACGCCTCGCCTAATCTTAATCCCTGTCTTCTACCAGATCCCCTTACTAACCAGACTGGCACCCCTAGACCGAACTCACTACCAAACGCCAGACTACAACTCCCCCATTTAAGAAGAGTGCGGGAACTAAGCAATGAAAATTTAGCGCTAGTCCCAGAATGCACCGCATCGGCAGAATCGATCAGTCGATTCGTGGAAACTAGGGACATGCTGTTCGAGCATTTTTACGACAGTACCGATCCCACATGTTTCCAAAATCAGTTCCTCTACCAACACATGGTCGGAAAGGTAAAAGGAGACGCGAAAAAAAAAGGTTTTCGCTATCCGACCCAAAAATTGGCACGAATTAAAGTCAGTACCAACTAACTGTTTCCAGGACAAGAGGTCCAAGAGATCTACACTCTATCACGATAGGACTAGCAAGAACCGGCCAAAGAAATGGGGAATCGGCCTTTGAATCACCAAGCCGAATCGAAAGATTGCAATGCTCGGCGATTGCGCTCATCCGAACGAACGAACTATCCAAAGACCTAATCCCATTTATAGCTGAACTGGCTCTGAGAGTATTCCTACTCAGTTTAGAGAGTAGTCTAGGCACGTTGATTCGCGTGAGGGCTCCAAGGGACCTTTAGGAATGCGAAGCACTGTAGACGAACGAGTACCATATCCGAGCTCCTAACAAACCAGCCCCTCAGAAAAAACCTCCAGTTAACCAGGCTTGCCCTTTTGGCTTGCCAAATTATCTCCAACCTCGCCCTTCAGGCCAGACGTACTTTAGACCATACACCAATCCTCAAAATCCTTATTCCGCGCGCTCCCGTCCAGGAACACCCTCGTTCAAACCTCCTAACCAATTTCGACCCAACAACAATTGGCAATCCTCGACTAACAAAAAGCGGGGTTTTCAACAAAAATTAAGCGCACGGAAGCACATACGGGAGGACCCCCGCTAATACTGGTGCCCTTCCGCCTGAGGTGCAAGCATCACCTGAAGTGCAGCAAACTAAACAATCGGAATACTATATCTACGGCCCGTATCTCCAGGCCCCCGTCTATTACGACGCTGAAACCCTCCAACAATCACCCAAGCCCTTCTACCAGACCCCCTGACCAACCAGACTGACACCCCTAGACCGAACATGCTACCAAACGCCTGACTACAACTCCCCCATTTGAGAAGAGTGCGGGAACTACGCAATGAACATTTAGCGCTAGTCCCAGAATGTACCACATCGGCGGAATCAATCAGTCGATTCTTAGAAACCGGGGACATGCTGTTCGAACATTTCTACGACAGTACAGATCCCACCTGTTTCCAAAATCAGTTCCTTTACCAACACATGGTCGGAAAGATAAAAGGAGACGCGGAAAAAAAGGTCTTCGCCAACCGACCCGAAAATTGGCTAGAACTAAAGTCAGTCCTAACTAACTGTTTCCAGGACAAGAGGGATCTACCCTCCATTACGATAGAATTAGCAAGAACGGGCCAAAGAAACGGGGAATCGGCATTCGAATTCTTAAGTCGAATTGAAAGATCGCAAAGCTCGGCGATCGCGCTCATTCGAACAAACGAACAATCCGAAGACCTAGTCCCATTCATAGCTGAACTCGCTCTGAGAGTATTTCTACTCGGTCTAGAGAGTAGTCTAGGCACGTTGATTCGCGCGAGGGCTCCAAGGGACCTTACGGAGTGCGAAGCGCTGTTGACGAACGAGTACCAGATCCGAGCTCGTAACAAACCAGCCCCTCAGACTAAACCCCCAGCTAACCAGGCTCGCCCTTTTGGCCCGCCAAACTATTTCCAACCTCGCCCTTCAGGCCAGACGTACATCAAACCATACTCCAATCCTCAAAGCCCTTATCCCGCGCACTCCCGTCCAGGAACACCTTTGTTCCGCCCAACGACTCCCTCGTTCAAACCTCCTCACCAATTTCGACCCAACAACAATTGGCAATCCTCGAATAACAAAAAGCCGTTTTTTCACAAAGCACACGGAAGCACACATGGAAATACACACGGGAGGACCCCCGCTAATACCTTCAATCTAGATACTTGCGATCAGGCTAGTGCCGATCCCCCTGAGGTGCAAGCATCGCCCGAAGTGCAAACTGAACAGTCGGGATACTATATCTACGACCCGTACCTCCAGGCCCCCGTCTATTACGACGCTGAAACCCTTCAACAATTCGAAAGCCTTTCATTAGAAGATACTGCTTTAGGTTCCATCCAACCTTCGGACCTCCAAGCCTCTTTTTTAGGGGAAACCTAGGACCGAGATCAGGTCCTGGAATGACGGGAAAATACACGGCCACTTCTCAAAATCCTGCTCCCAATCCTAAAATAATATTACCCCTTACCAAAAATCCTGCTCTCAATCCTAAAGTAACATTACCTCTTACTGAAAATCCTGCTCCCACTGAAACTTCGAAAGATAACACTAACCCCGAACTAATTTAATTTAACCACACTTCCAGCCAATTGCCCTTCATCATCTGCCCTAAGACAAATATGAAACTCCTGGTAGACACAGGATCTACGAGATCCTTTATTCGAACGGAAATCGCGACTAAATACTTCAAAAAAAAGTTGAAGCCTGCCACCGGCAGAGTAGTAACCGCCCATGGTGACTCCCATATCACCCATATGACATCAGTACCTAGCGGCGGACTATTCAATCGCCGGAACTTAAATCTCCAGGTATGAAATTCCTGGTAGACACAGGATCTACGAGATCCTTTATTCGAACGGAAATCGCGACTAGGTACTTCAGAAAAATGTTGAAGCCAGCCGCTGGCAGAGTAGTAACCGCCCATGGCGACTCCCAAATCACATCAGTACCTAGCGGAGAACTATTCAATCGCCAGAACACCCCTTTCGCCTATTTGATGTTCACACTAAATTCGACATGCTACTAGGGCTTGACAACCTTAAGAGCCTCAAGGCTTCAATCGACCTGGAAAACAACCTGCTCCGCACCCCATGCATCAACCTGCCCCTTTACACTTCAAATGGCTATGTCCCAAAGAGAAGGTAGAATCTTTTATCAATGACAGTAGATGAGAAGCCCTGCTTGTTCAAGTTCCCCGGTCTGCATAGTAAAAGTAGAAAACCACAAGGCGTTTGTCCACGTGACAAACCCTGAGGAGGGGCCAGTGCGGCTGAACCTCACTCATCCTCTTTCAGCTGACGCCATACTGACTGACGAGTTTGCTGACAAACTCGAGTCAAACTTTTACAACCTGGACATACCACAGAAGCGATGGGTGGATTATTCTAAATTTCGGCTAACCACCTGAATGCCGAAGAGTTGAAAGCAATTAGGAATCTCATTCATGACTATGCAGACCTCTTTCAAGAAGAGGAAGGCCCGCTTTCCTTCACTATCGAAATCAAACTTCACATCCGCACTTAAGACAAAATTCCAATTTACGTCAAGCCCTATAGGTATCCACACGTGTATAAGGAGGAAGTTAACACGCAAGTTGAGAAGCTCAGAAAATCATCCGTCCCTCAAACTCGCCTCAATACGCTCCCCTTTGGATCGTTCCAAAGAAATCAGATGCCTCAGGAAAAACCAAATGGTGATTGACTTTCGTCGTCTGAACGAACGTACAATTGAGGACAAATTTTCCCTTCCTAATATTGCTGATCCTAGACAAGCTGGGTAGATCGAGCTATTTCTCAACAATAGACCTGGCTCAAGGATTCCACCAAATCGAATTAGATGAAGATTCCATCCCAAAAACATATTTTTCCACCGATACCGAGCACTACGAATACCTACGCATGCCATTTGGGCTTTGTAACGCTCCCGCTACATATCAAAGGATGATTAATAATTGCCTAAGAGGATTGAACAACGGGATCTGTCTAGTTTGTCTGAACGACATTCTCATTTTCTCCACCAGCTTGCAAGAGCACATGGTGCGACTAAGGAACATTTTTGACCGCCTTCGCCAGGCTAACTTGGAGATCCAGCCTGATAAGACCTAGTTCCTGAGAAAGGAAATTCCTATCTTGGTCATGTAGTAACACCAAATGGAGTAAAACCTAATCCTGAAAAGATCTGCGCTGTAGAAAAATTCCCAACTCCCCGAACTTTACCGAAATCAAACGGTTCTTAGGACTCCTAGGGTATTATCGTAGGTTCATCCCTGGCTACGCCACAATAACTGAGCCAATGACAACCGCTCTTAGGAAAGATGCACCAGCTCTCCATAATTCCTAAAGACCTTCAAAACGTGCCAAACCCTGCTCTGCAACGACCCAATCCTGAAACACCTCGATTTTGAGAAACGATTCAAAGTCACCTGTGATGCTAGCGACTGACGCTGTGGTAAGCCAGGACTTCAATGGTGCCGACCTACCTATCGCCTTCACGAGAAAAACTCTGTCTGATACAGAGAATCAATATGCCACTAACGAGAAAGAACTCCAAACTGTAATACACGCCTTGAAGAGCTCAGACCCTATATATACGGACCCCCCATTCAATTGGGAGGAGATGCCAAAACGGGTCACGCTACATTTACTGAAACACCCGCCTAGCCCGCACAGCAAAGAGTGTGCATTATGCTACGTGCAGTCGCACCTCTGGCAGCTGTGCACATAGCGTGAGCGCATTCAGGGCGTTAGAAATAACACCCTGCAATGACCATCCATGGTGTCATTCCACTGGATGGTGGCCACACTGGAATTCTCAAATCCAGGCTAGGGTTTTCAAGAAATTCTCTATGGATCCCCACCTTGTATCACCTATTGGTGTTACTTCTTTCCACCGAGATATATTCATGAGACAGCTTTCTCCACCCCAACCAGATGTTGAGGTTGTTAGACAGCAGCGCAAAGATGCGCATGAAGGAAAGAAACTCACCAAGGCCAAGTCTAAACCTGGCTCCAAGACTGGCCCATTTGCTTCTAAGGCAAGCGCAGAGGCTAGCGAACGGCTACCTTAATAAACATCGCGAGAAGATGAAAGCACTGTATGAGGCGGTGCGTGAGAACACAGTCCTTCTTAAGGAAAGAAACATAGGAGCCCGTAACACCACGAAAGAGGAACCACCAGAACTACCTCCGACAGTTCATGTCCAGACCAAGCAGCTTCAAAACAAAACCAAGGCGAAATATTTCTCGAAGCTGTATCCGTCGATAAGGATCGGCATACCGCCAAGATCATCCCTCGCCACGGCAATACTCAGCCAAAGATTCGCATAGCAAACATAGGCCTAGGAAACTCCCAAAACTCCCGTCCTCTAGCTCTTCGAGCTACTCACCTTCTGAAGAGGATTCCCTCATGCCAGTGGCTAAACCTCCAACAGCAAACCCGGTGGCCTCACCATTGGTGACAGCCAACTCTCCGCCACAAACTCTCCCAACGGTCTCCCCTGCTAAGAGACCCCGTCCTGCATTCTCCAGATGCACTTCACTTATCTCAGACACGAGTCTAGAACTCCACCGCGTAAACGTCATGGCAAAAACCTTTCTAAGATCCCTATACCAGAAAATCCCTTCTCTCCTAATTCTCCCTGTACAACTCAAACAGAAGGCATGACATCTAGAAAACTGACACAGCTCCCTCAAAAAGCACTACCCGTGCCGCCCGACACTTCTCCAAAGAGACCACCTCGTTACCCCTGGCACTCCAGTCCCTATCGCTGAGAAACCTTATCGCTCACCACCATCAAGTACTTCTGGAAGCTTGAGCGCCTCAAGCTTATAGCGACAATGTTGCACCTGTTGCTCTTCGTCCTCTGCCCGGTCATCGGCCAATTGGTCGACATAACAAAAAACCCTGGACTTCTGGCTATCAAATCCCTACCAGCGAGAATAAAAGACGGCCACCACACGCCTACGCACTCCTACTTGCTAATGGACTTCACAGAACAGATTGCAACACTGAAGACTACTTACCAACAGACCCTTAACACCATAGACAAAGACCCAGCTACGTTTAACCAAATGCAACTACTTACCTCAACAATAAATGCTACTTTCGCAAAGGTAGATGAAAAATTGGGTAACCTCAGAGTCCCTACGACAAATCGAGCCAAACGAGGCCATATAAATGGTCTCGGCTCAATGGTAAAATTCATTACGGGAAACTTGAACGCTGAAGATGAAATAGGATACAACAATATTGTAACTCACCTGCAACAAAACCAAGAAAGTATTCAGGAACAAATAGTACAAAAATCCTTCGAGGAAACAAAACGCGTCATTAACCACAATAATAACGAACTGCGAAAAGAATTCGACCTTCTCAAAGAAAATTAGAGAAATCCCCAAAGTTATTTCAGAACGAACTTCCAATAAGCGTTTTTGGAACATCACCAAATGGTGCTAACACTTATTCTGTCAACTCTCAGGTCATAGAAAACTCTATCATGGCTTGTAATTCCGGAACACTTCATCCAAGCGTTAGCTCCACACAAAATTTACAATTAGATATCCAAACTCTCAACATTTTAAATCACTTCCGAGGAAAAGATATTTTAGAAATACAGACACAAATCAAAGTCAAATGCTTTGTAAGCACAAGCTTAATTATATATATTTTTAGAAATTCCTCTAGTAGACCCCGAGCAAAACAAATTCTTCAAAATTATACCAATGCCGAGGTAGGTCTTCAATACCTCTCAATATTTCGACCTTAGATTGTTATTCACAATGTAATTCAATAAGTGTATTGTTCCAGAATATTAAGTGTAGTATCCAGCCTATTATTGAAGGCATTTCTGTAAATTAATTTCCTCTAAATCACTTCTCCCGAAATTTTGTTATAAGGGGGGAAAAGTTATGAACGGGTCCAGTTCATAAACGCTGACCTAGTACGCCCAGTCTTTATATGCTCAGAGCCTCCCCCACCGAGCTTCAGTTATCGTTGTTACGTACGTTAAGCGTTCGCTGAGAGCAAATTTTGTCTTGCAAACCAAAACTTATATATTTCCTTTTTTTATGAATGGTAGTCCAAAACTAGTAAGAAACACAAGGGAAGCGCAAACAGGGGAAAATAGGAATAAACATTATGTGTAATTTTGTTACAGTATTTGCTGCAGACCATCTCCTCTTCAGACGAATCACTTCAAGATGCATCTGCTGGTTGTTTGAGCAACATAAGAAAGCTGGCCCTAGCCGTGGACCATCTGAGTCGCTTATGAACTGTAAAATGATACCACCTTGTAAGCTTGAATCAGGAGAGATGCTCATTTATAAATACATACAGTAATACAATAGCGAGTGTGATTCACCCATATTCTTTCAAAAGATCATCAGTTCTTCAGATAATCTTGACGATGATGAGAAATAAACATCCTTTTAGTATTGGGAGCTACAATCAAAATTCCCTTAAATTATACTCAGACAACCTGTCAGAAAAATTCAGACTCACAACAGTTAAGTACAGGTTGAGGAAGTTGGGCTTTCTAGACATTTGAGTACTGATTCAGATTTCATACGCATTCATGTAACTAATGAATAACCCAACTGAAACATGGAGTCCAAGCAAATTTAAATAATACTACAACTAGGGAGTTCAATATTCAATATTGCATCATTGCCCGCGTCAGCCCTTCATTGCATGTCCATGAATAATGTCTTTGTACTAAAATCGCATACAGTGCACATTCTGTTGAGAGGGGGGGGGGGGACTGTTCTACCTACGGAGTTTTTTCAGATTGTTTGCACTCTTTGAAACGAAAACTTTTACAGGTGCCATGTGAACAAAGAACAAACCCAACAGTGACTGCATAACTCCATGATTTTAACCAAGTCTCTTTCCAATTATAGTATAAGCCTTTCTCTCCAATTTGTTCGAACTTCCTTAATTCCTAGATTAATTCAAGCGAGAATATTTACTCTGAAGGAGCATGCACCCGCCATTGCTCACAAATATTAAACTGGCAATCAATGTGACGAAATTGCCCGCAGCCACAAGAAATAATATTCTTCAAACTTACCTCAGACACTGTATTTCACCTTTCCAGGCGGAGAAAGAATCGGATCATCCTTTATGCACAGAGCCTCGATGAATTTCAGTATAATTATCATTATCCCCCAGTCATTTATTCGGACTGTCAGCTGGAATCAAATGAACATGAAACGTCAAAAGTGATAAGCAGTTTGCAACTGAATATAACAGCATCAAGAAGTACCTTACCTTGTCACCGTTCAGTGCGATGTGCGCACCTTCCAGCGTGATCCGCCTCAATGTGAAATCAGAGACATCAAGACCGTAATCACTCAAAAAATGAGCATTCAAGCAGTCCATAAACATCGATATACATTTCTGGGAGATATTATTCAAGTCTGGCTTATATCCGTAGCTGAAATATGTGGATTACAATTAATGATCTTGAAGCTGAAGACAGGTTTGCACTGGAATGATATGGCAACTTATTTGAGAGTTTACATAGCACCTAATATGAGATACCTGTTAACAAAGGAATAATATTTCCCCTCTGAAGACCATTTAATATTGATTTATCGATTAAAAAAAAAAAAAAAAGTATATACCAGGCAGAAGGGGGGGGGGGGACTTCTCAATAGAGATAAATACATTCACCATGGTGGAACAATGGACCATTAGTATAATTTAGTGGCAGTAAATGAGTTATGTGCAACAATGCCTTTCCATGTTCAGTGTTCCCCCAACCAACTGGGCTCCTGTAATCTTGGTCTTCTGATTGTTGAGACTAGGTCGAGCGTGTTTGTGTTATCATATCAAGAAATACTTCATATTTCTGGCCTTCCTGGTTTTATTGATAAATCTGGCTGGTTAGTGACTTGTTTCCATAATACCCAATAGCATTATTGTATTTGTACCACGCTGAAAACTGTCAATAGCCCAGGATAAGACCATATAAATAATTGGATAGCACTTTTTCTCATACCATGTGGT
Source organism: Cyrtorhinus lividipennis (assembly GCA_019603395.1). Classification (NCBI taxonomy): domain Eukaryota; kingdom Metazoa; phylum Arthropoda; class Insecta; order Hemiptera; family Miridae; genus Cyrtorhinus; species Cyrtorhinus lividipennis. The sequence goes on along the minus strand of CM034000.1, from coordinate 26,894,866 downwards.
CCATAGTGTGAAGAGCGATTTGTCTTCCAGAGTGAGATGTACATGCCCACTTGACATTCCTGGGACTCCGTAAGCAATAGTCATTCCGTCGTTGATTTCTCTTCTAAGTGTTTCGTGGACAGCTAACCCTGCAATAGAACGAAAGTGTTGGTTGACTAGGAATATAAATTTTACCACATCGAATTTACCGCCTTGGCGAGTTAACAGAGTATTAATAGGTGCCCACTGCCATCATTGAATGATCAGTGGATGTAGAGCATTTGGTATTGAATATGATATACAGGGTGCTCCACGACCCCCCCCCCCCCCTAAAATCATCCAAATGGGAGTTAAAACAATTTTTTTCGAATTTTCATATTTCTTCTTCGAAGATCTCATATATTTACAAAGATTATAATATTCATAATAATAATATATATCTGCGCACCCCGCGCAAGTGAATCAGTGCGCATCACGTAAATCGGCATTAAAAAAACTATGAGGAGGGGGGAGGGGACAACCTGTATATGTGGAGAGCTATTGCATGTGTTCTGAGCATGAAATGTCTTGCGTCACCCCGAACAACTTGATTTGCCTGCCTCTAGTCAATTCCCAGAGTACCTTATGTAAATCAACGTTGAACTCCTAATAGTACTCCTTGGAGCGGCAAGGAGGGACTAATCATAATCAAGACTGAAAACTCACCTATCAACCAATGGAACGAGTATTCTGGAGATTTCAAATTTGATATTGTGCATGAGAATTTCTGCTGGAAGATGAGTTTGAACTTCGTCACAATGTCGACGTTTCCCTGGACTGTCGTACACAAGAAAGGTAGGAAGCAGAGACCTTTTGTCTCAACGGCGCTTACTCTGAACAGGTAGGCTTCGAATTCGATGGATTTATTGACGAAAACGGAAATCTGAAAGCAGTTGAAACCAATTATAGTAAAAATTAGCAATCCTCTGTCTATTAGAAATGAGTAAAAACCTTTTTGGCTTTTAAGCGAAAAGGTTTACGCTGAGAATTGCCATCATTGCCTGAAAGACAATGGGTCCCCCCACGAACAACAGCCCCTGCTAATTATCAAATCAGTTGGCTAATAGATAACAAGAGCCTATATCTCACCTTAATACACTTGGAGGGTTTGACCATGAATTCGACGGAGACCTTTCTTCTGGAGACCTTTTTCCGAAGTTGGCTTGACAGTTTCGAGGCTGTTCGGGCGAGGTACATCTCGTTGAACGTCAAGCCCAAAAGCGGCGACACTAGTGAAAGGTGAAACGATCTGCCTTCTAATTCTGTGAGGAAATTAGACAATTCGTTAGTAATATTACTGGAACTAATGTTTTTTTTATTACAGCATCGTACAAACATAACCAAATTGGAAAAACTCAAAAGCCTTCCAAATTATTCTGATAGTAAATACATAATATTCAAGCTACACTTTTGAGAAAATTTGCCCAAAAAAAGAGGCAGAATGATAGTGAGAGGAAAAGGTAATGCTGAGGAACAGTGGGGGTAGCAGAACCGTCAGCATCGAGTGTTTCCAGGAGAATCTAACGTTCTTCGGCATAAAAGGTCTTCGGATTGTATATGAAAACGAATGGAAGGTCTCTAATTTAACTAGAAAATTGAGGCTATAACTGATCTATAGAATTAAACACAATTGAGTTCATTTCATGAATCCTCCATCTCTGTTCTCTACTCATACTCACACTAATCGGAAACCAATTGAGTTCACGAGAAATGAGCTAAAACGTTTTCATGGTCGGAATAAGATTACGAACCCTGTAAAGAATACTATCTTGTTTTATTCTTGAAAACTCGTCTGACGAGCTGTCTCGTACCCTCGTGCATGCCTTGCTTAGCACATTGCAGCCATTTAACTCGCCATTTAGAGGATTCAGTAAGTCTGAGTTATACAAAATCTAGTTATTAGCACATAAAATACCCACCTTTCAGGAACTTGAGGGCCGTCAGACGTTTGACTTGGTGAGGATCAGCGGTGGTAACATCATCCATCGTGAAGTATCAACCGAAATTTTGATTCAGCAGTCAAGCAAATTTTGTATCGATGTTGGTACCGGCTGCAACAATTCAGGTAAATTGTTTTGTTCTGTACTCCATAAAAGAGTGGATATTGTAACTGTTGACTCTCGTTACCCGTTATCGACGCGAAACTCCGGTCACCGAAAGCGAAATATTCATGTACCTATTTGAGAATTGAGATGAGCCAGGGAAATGCCTGAGTGTGAGTGAAATCTTCCCGCTCATGTTTATCTTAATCTTCTTCTCTTTTCTGTTGTAACGTGATAAGGCATCTTGTGGTCAACACAGTATTGACGTACGTCGTAGCCTTGTAGGATTGGCAGGGAGTAATCGATTATGATTCCTCTAGTTAGCACAATCTTTCCTTACAGCATGAGGGAGAGGGGGAGAGGAAGATATTGACATATTTTTATTCAAACATTTTTATTTTTATTTTATATTATCAAAATGTAAAACAAAAAAGTGGAAAAAACATAACCGGCTAATCGATTATGGTAACTAATCGATTAGATACGGACCTAACGATATTAAAACGAAAACACACAAAATGTCTCACTGACTTGCAGACTAGACTAGTACGCAAGCGAAAGGTCATGAAAAATCGACTGATAAAATAATTATTATTCATCTAACTTCATTTTCTTCAAATAATCAATTCTAAGTCTAATTGATTTGTTTAATGAATCGAGCGCGAGTAATATGATGTGTTCGAGAAATCGCTTTGGCGCGTTTTTTTAAACTTAATTGGGCATCCTCTGTACGACTGTCCCAAGTAGCCAGGCAACGAATAAACAGTATTTTTCTCGAATCATTATTTCCATATATATTTGCCGTACGTGTGTATATAATTCTTGATAATTTTGTGCATTACATCATGAATACAACCAGCGAGCTAGAATTTTTGGCCCACTCCCAATCCAATGCTGCTGCTAACCGCGTGTTGGGGGTGATTTCCGCTACCATGAGCCAAAATGACTATTATTTGATGGACAAGAGAAAAAGGTATGAACCAGAACCACCAATTTAGGTAGCTCGAGGTAAATCCATTTCTTTAATAATTCATTCATTCATACCTTTTAATAATTCATTGCGTCCATCCATTAGGTTTCAAAGGAAAAGATTGTATAAAACCTAAAATGTGCCTGGGAAAATACTTCAAATTAAATCATGTTCATGCCTACCAAGAGAACACAGGTCTCCTCCTCCTCGTCACCTCGGGCGGTGTGTTTTCTCTCACATTTGCTGTGGTTTAAAAAATAATATCAATAATTTGTTTTCCACCGCTTTCCTTTTTTTCTTAAAAATGTTGTACTAGTCTCAATTTATTCATTTACCTCATTGTCTTCTTTGAGGGTGCTGTTGCTCATGCGATGGTCAGGACAATGGAAATGGCTCGAAGTGAGCTGACAAGGAAAACAGTATTTTGAAATAATGAGCAGAACATGAATGACTGGGTTTTGATGATCAACCTATTCATCAACTAATTTGAAGCAATTGCTATTTCAGTAAATACCAATGTCAAAGTACTAGGAAATGGACTCGATAATGTGATACAATCCACCTGAGAGAGAGGTCACATTTTCAAACCAGTGACAGACTCAAAACTCTCGAACTCGGTGGGCCGTCCAAGTACCACAACTTGGCTAATAGGAAATGTATAAGCGTGGCTATATCCCTCGCAGGTCCCTTTGGAGTAGAATGGGCCAGCTCACCAAAATAAGATCACAGGCTGTGTCACAAAGTGTATCCTTTTGTAGGAATAGGAAGTTCTATCACGACGTTCTTGTTCCTCTTTCACAGGTTGGGTGAAGTTTTGTCCGGCGAAGCTAATAATCTTGGCGGTGAGCTCGAATACAACAAAATGAAGCAATTGGAGCATCGTATAGAGGAGCTGAAGAACAAATCGGTCGCCATCCAAGCTGAGCGTGAAGCCAAGAGGCAAGAACTGGCAGCATCCAAACTTGTACTGTTCACAAAGTGAGTCGCCAGTTTTCTCTCACCACCCATTATCACCGTATCATAACATACTGTGCATAAATACTACATTTAAAGTGCAATGTTAAGGGCCAACAGCGAAGAATTGAGAATTACAGAAACAGAGCACAAATGTCGAGATGCAGCTCTTTTCAACAAGCTTCAAATTGAGGAGAAGGATCGAGCTAAATTGGTGTTGAAGGAACTGGAAGCCATCATTGACAACGCCGTCCGTCAACATAACATGAGAGATTTAAGTGCAATACACCATCCGCTCACATGGAATTTAAAGCTAAATTTTGATTCCATCATAGCATTTCAATCTCATTTTCTCATTTACAGGAGGAGCAGGAAAATGCGATGTTGAAACGTCAAATCGAAGAAAGACTGTATGATAACGCAATTCTAAAGAACCAAATACTTGAAAAAGCTCAGAAAATCAAAGATGAGTTGGATATTGTCGCCCAAGGGCAGGCTAACTTGAAAAGCATTTCAAAAGAATATGAAGAGGAAGTTAAAATTGGTCAGTAGACGTTGTTAATTTGCGTATAACCAGGTTGAGATTAATATTATTAAAAACATGATTCATCCATCAATTATCAATAAACAGAAAAGCTGAAGGCGTTGGAAGCGAGGCGTTCCCTCGCAAAAGAGAAGTACGAAGATATGACTTCAAGCATAGAGGCCAAAAAGAGAAGAGAAATCTTCGAAAGGCAGTTAACCCAGCTTTACATGCAGGGGGAGGCACCTCTGACTTACTCTAATCCCAAAGCTGAGTCTTTAAAGGTTAATGCAGTACCAATATTGTATATTTTAGGTTTTGATTGTATGCAAAGTTAATATGTTTCCCTACGAATAGCCATAAAATAATCTAACTGAGTTTCTAAATTATTTCTACTAGATCTAATGGAATTCGAAATGACGATATTTCAGAAACAACAAAAACTCGAACAAGAATTGTTTATGGAGGCCCAGCGGAACTTGAAAAACCAATTGAGAATGATAGAAGCCCAAGAGGATGAGTTGAGACAGCTCGAACAGGCCAGTGTCGAAAAACGTGAAGTGCAGGACAGACAACAAGCGGCTGTAATGAGGAACAAGAAATTGAAGGTGAGTCAATGCGTACGTCTATCTTTCCAGGATCAAAGATTGCAAAAGGTATTTATCAACTTGATAACATACACTTCACGACGTTCCTAAGAGTGCGTCTCAAGTTGCGCATGACTTTATCACCCCTTCGATATCTTTTTCAGGATATACTGCAGACTCAAGTGTTCCAAATAATTGAAAAGAAATTGCAGTGTTGAAAACCGATAGTAGAAGGAATTCCTACCAAGGAGGCAGATAAAGGAACCACAGTCAAACGATTTTCGAATGAAGATTTTACGTCAACTTCATTGAATTAAGATAAGTTCCGCTCTTTGATTCCTACTACACTGTAAACGAGCGATGAAACGGTGTCAATGAATTCAATCATTCCTTGTCTTATTATTATATTATTGATACACATGGGTACTGAATACGACTTTTTTTTGGCAATATAATATATTCAACAGCAGTAACAGGTTACAAACTATTAATATATTACATTACAAATTGAATAAATAAACCAGTAAACTTTTTATGAAACTTAATGCAGATACAAATATATAAATTAGCGCAAACAAATCTGAGTATGTAACAGTTGAAAAAATTGACTAGATTACTATGGGTTTAGAGCATACTCGTAAAATAGTTTCTCATTCATGGTGATATAAAGTTATCTTATTTAAAAATATGATGGTGCTTTCAAACCATCGGCTTTGTAATAATTTGTTATTGTTTATGTTAAGAACTGCCAAAACGGGATGGCCATTCAAAAAACAATCTTTGTACATGTATTTTTCTCCTGGAGAAGTGCTTAAACACTCTTCTTCAAATAAAATACGGAAGTGGCCTCATCATAACTCTGTGGAATGATATGAAAATGGATTTTCCCACGTTCCGATAAATGTACAAAAATCGAAACCGAATGTGTCAGAAAATAGAAACCAAGAGCGTAGGGAACTGACAAGCGGATTGGAAAACAAATTCAAATATGAATGAAAAATACGAAATAGGGCACATGTCATCTTACCGCTTCAGTGAACACCTACTTAACTTTAGAATAAACGAGGAGCATGGACGCTCAATATCTATTATTAATTCAACACCAGGATGTGCTTCTAAAAAATTAACGTGACTATCGATCTTTGGAATAATTATGCCTCATTTTGTTATTAATCTTTTTTTTTCTTCAGAGGATACCATACAACTAACAGAAAGCAATGTACAACCTTTTAAATTCACGCAACCCCCCTTTTATTCGTATTAATTTTAGTGACAGCATTTAGTGTATATTTTTCACTTCGTTCCGAATAAAATAGAAGTATACAAAAAGTTCTCCCATGCATGGCAGTTTTTTTTTTCTCACAAAATAAGAAGAGACCAATATAAAATGAGAAGCAATTTAAATTATGACACATCCACACTAATGGAATAATACGATGACTAGAACTTATAATGATATAACCAGTCTATAAGTTAGGCACTCAAGTCCTAGAACGTACAAAAAAGTTTATCTTCTTTAATTAATTAATATGCAGTGTAACACATGATGTGCAATTATAGCGGAGATTTTTATTTAGAATACAAGGAGTCGTCCTTTATAGCTATTTCGAAGTTTGTTGGGTCGTCAGACACTTTTGGCCGATTAAAAGTGTCAAAATCCCCAAATAAGCGTCGAATTGTATAAAAAAAGAAGACAATTACATTATTCCTTTGATGAAATTCATCAGAATTGTTGAAATAAAATAAACAGTTGTGTCAGCAGACTCCATATTGATATTCTGAAGCGAAAATGAGCTTGAGATAATTTCAAATTATGTAAAAGCATGGAGTCTTGTAAGACAAGCAGGTAGTTAGCGTAAAAATTCCAAGAGAAAAACACAGGACTAGGACAAAACCTTCACCATTCAGAGAAGCCGAGTATGGTATGAGGCATCCTTTCAGAATAATCTCTTATGTGTAACAAAATAGGATGTAAAAATCCACCAAAGACGATTGGGAACTTGAACTTGAAATGTGTGGCCCAGCAAAAGTGCTCTTTTCAATGGCCAACTAATACAATGAGCGATTAGGTATTTTGGTGTTCAAGGTCAAAAATTGCAAATGGTGAGCGGGAATTTGTCTACAAAGACCAGTTCATGCCAAAGTCAACAGCTGATGATGTTATTAATTTCCACGGACTGCCAACTGACTAAGTTATTTTGAAATGAGATTCTTGACTACTTCCATGACCAAATGTGGCAGGTCCTGCGTCCAAAGCAGCTTTATAAACTGGTAAAACCAATACTTTAGCCACATTATTGTGAAAAAACATTCATCCTGCCACGACAGAATAAAAAATGAGAGACGCTCTTGAATTAAATTCTATTAAAAATAATGACAAGAACTGATCTCCACCCTTACTGAAGACCACACTTAGCTGACATTTGAGCTCCACTCGTCAATGGCACTGCGATAAAAAATGGTAACACAAATAAAACTAGATAAATGGATAAAATATAAAAACAAGGTATACAAAAGTAAAACAAGGTAGGTACATACACGATTAAAATATAAAGCAAAGGAATTCAATGGGTTTGTGAAAGGTTACGCATCTGCAAACAAGAAATCATGTATAAAATAAGTTCATGTAATATCTCATGGTTTGTTCTCTTTTTAGCTATAGCGAAGACACTTTCAAATTTAAATTACCTAACAGTACCTATTTTTCGTGAGAAAATTATCTCAAAACTAAAAATAATGGCTGATTAGTGGTCTACACAAGGGGAGTTCCAATTTATTCTCCTAACAGCCTCTTGTGAGACACAGCCAGGGTAGTGTTCAATTGCCAGCATATACAGCCAATATCCAACATAGGAATTCATAGTTTTGGTGTTTAATTGTTGTCTCGAGATAAAAGCGTCAGACGCAAGGTGTTCAAACCACAACAGCATCGTGTAACAATAACATTCGTCGACAATATGAATTTTTATTTCACCGTCAACGTTTTAGGAGGATTGACGAGGTAGATGAGGTCCTAGGGAACGTCGCTCAAACGAGATTCAATAATTCAGCTCTCGCAGCAAAGTAACACACAACACTATGGTGTTCTAATGGTCAATAATGCCACACAAATGTGGCCACAACAAACAGGAATTTGAAAAAAACATCAGCCATACAGGTATTTTTTCTCGAGAGAGCAATTAGTGGTCAATCACAACAGCAAACAGGAATTGAGTTAGCTTTCAAGTCAGTAGGGTGAGGAAACTTTTAAGGTGCCATAAACTGCATCCTTCTACACTGAATAGACAGCTGCTCTGGGTGACTTTCAGGAGGGCCTGGATGGAAATCTGTCAATATCAAGACTTCGTGCTTTTTCTTCTGTTGTGTTGTACAAAAATTGTTTCGTAAGGTACTTACAGTAAAACTATAAATAAGTCGGTGGCTGGACGTAATTAATTTAACCGAGGCATTACACTGGAAGCGTGAACGGATGCTCAATATGACTGATGACAATTTGACAAGGAGATGACCATAGAAGACATTTCTTTCAAGAATATTTGTGCAGTGGAGACCTGACATTTGTGGCTTTTACACTTTGTATAACTGCTTTGTTCATTCCTGTAATAAAAAATGCCCCTTTCCAGGAGAGTGCTCGTTGGGCTACTCATATTTTGTACATGAAATCTACTAGTGACCTCACCCTGTTTGATCTAAGACCTTTCCCAACGCTCTAGGAGTTTTTTTTTGGCTAAGAAAAGATATCAGTCTACACCCCCGGAATCAACATCTATAAGAAATCCTCATCCCATTATGAGAACCTACCTCGTGCTACTCATGATCATCTCAAGTCCCGATAGAGAATTTACTTCAGGTCATTCAAGACTCAGGAGGTGTAAGGCCTTGCTGTCAGTAAATTATCCCAGTTCCCTGATGTCATTGAAATTGACCACTCTCAGCTCAAAACATATCGTCAAATCCTCGATAACCAGTTGAGTCTAAGAACATTAAAAACACTCATATCCAGAATCAATATAGTATCCAATACTTGTAGCATCAGTGCCATTGCATATGTATACATCTGAAGAACTATAAAGAAAAGGAAAAAAAGGAGTATCATAAGTGCAGACTGTGTTTGCTGAAGAAGGCAATGGTCAATAGTGTCAGAAGTAACGAGCTCGAGTGCAGACTGATAGAATGACATTTCAAGTAGGTTACCTATGGTGAAGATGACCACTAATAATTGGGTTTCGCTGGGTCAACACCAATATGAACAGATGTCACCTCTACTATAGAGTAATTTTGAGCTGTGAGAAAAATTGCATTCCATTTTCAAGGCAATAAAAAAGATTGAGGCGGGAAGCCTAGTCAGCCGCGCCTCAAGGACCTGAAATGAAAGCCATTAAGACATGTTGCATTTGAGCCCGTCAGTTCATCACAAAAAAATATCGATCACAACTCAACCTGTATAATGAGTCCACATCTAACCTTGTCGAGTAGGGAACAGTCACATATCCATTCACAATAAGATATACAAAAAGATCCACGAGGTAAAACCATGTACAAACAGGTGTATGGATTTATAAAGGCTTCAAAGCACTTATACAGGAAGCAATAAATCCAGATAAGTAACACACACTCGAAAAGCTAACAAGAAGGTTCAAAAGCAAGTGACTGTGTTATAGATATTGTACTCTTGGCACTAACGCGATAAAACTCAAACACACTTGAAATAATTTTCCCGAAATCCTGAAAGTAGATTTCACGGATGAATAGGTGATACATAACATACATAAGGCATCTCATATTAAAAAAACATAGGTTGATTATTCAAGAAATAACCAACCGAAAACCGTAAGGATGGGTTCAAATAATGTTGACGGGCAATAGAAGTTGAGTATGCAATTGGAAACGATGACAAGAATCCGATTGATGAGCCAATTCTACAGTCACCCCTTGTAGGAATGGCCAAAGTTTGGGGTGGTTGGTGGGAGTTTAGCCCATTTTAGCACCTTCAATGAAACGTGAGTTATTCTGTCGGGCACTTGAAGTAGGGACCGTTCTATTCACATGAGGATCAATCGGTGCCTCTTTCAAGTGGAAAGCTAGTGACCCAAATGAAAATCATTGCTATAGATTGAGTTTGAAACACAGATCGCTTGGTCCAGTTATAACCAGAAGCGAGTGAAACAATACAATAAGTTTGGGAGCAAAGAATATGTAACTGGTGGGATTGGGAGATTTTTATGGCAGAAACGACTCTATTTCTAATCATGGAAAAACTGCATCATTCCTTCGTGCAGTTGATGATCCTATGTTTTTGAAGGAAAGCGGACCCCTGAGGACTGTTACTTTGGATCATTGAAAATGTTTCTTGAGAAAACCATAAAAAAACTTTAATCGAAAAATATTGAAAAAAAGAAAGGAATTATTCACCATTTCAAAGCATTCCTCCATGCTGATGTTGACCAAACATCAAACGCAAATATTTGAAAGAAAAGAGCCTCACCGAGTTATCCCCTAGACACAATAACTGGACCAACCGAGGGTTTCAGTAAAAGTTAGTGCTATAGTGCCCTACAGAGAAATTACTAAATTTAAATTATTCGGTGACTTCAAACTAACGTTACTTCTAATATTTATCTTTACAGCAGGAACTTAATTGAATAACTTGCAAATTGCGGTGTCACTATCTTAATTCCATCATCAAAATAAAATGAACCCATTCTCTACAAATGACTTTTTCTTGTAATTTTTACAAATTTTATTTGGATACTCTCAGCCGAGGATGATCCCATCAAGCGTGAACTAAAGAATATTTGAGGCATTGAGTCGCAAAACTGGCTGAGTCCTCTTTTGGACAAAGTAAACTATGTACAAAGGGTCCTAAAACTAAGTACATTTAATACAGGTGTCTATAATTAAAGTGAACGACAATTTTCCATCTGGAGTGAGTAGATAGAAGCTATTTAATCTATGCTTTATTCATTTAAGGTCGACGAGTGATTGACCAGAACGTTTTCCACTTGCCGGAACAACCAAAAAATCAGCAGGCAGAGCGGATTTAGCATGGGGCTATCCTATTCCCTGGTCACCAAAGACAAACTAAGGCAGTTTTCCAATCATCACGCGTCATTTACGAAGAAAACACTTACTCAGCCATATACAATAAATAGTACGTACACAATAAATCGAATCAGTCAATCAAAAATTAGATCATGAGATGGAGATATCACTTACGACTATTCAGTGGTTCCAACAGTAGTGAAACAAGTATCACAATTTCCCTATCGTCAGCCTGCAGATCTATATATAAACTGGCGTTTCTTGTCCAGTCAGAAGCCGGAACATGGATGTTGGCATAGTTTTCATGAGGATCTGGAACATAATAAAGAGAGGGTGAGTTCATTCATTGTGGAAAACATTTAGTGGCGATGAAATTGAAGAGAAGACCCTCCTATAGAATGAGAAATTTCCTAGTAACCCCTAATGTAACAAGAACATGAAACGTCGACTTTTTTATTTGTATTCTTATTTTCATACTCAAGGCCTCCATGGTATGGAACGATTAGGCGAACGCGGTATTATGACGTAATAAACCTTTAGAACTGGAAAGTTACAAGACATATCTAACCAATAAATTTGAGGATTCGGTGGGAAACTGTAAAGAGACATTGCCAATTTTGATTTCCTAGCCCGTTTGAGCTACACCTATGTAAGAACATTGGAGAACGCGATTTTTCCTGGTAATGTCATTTGAGGAGTTCGCTAGTGAGTCTTCGTGTAAACCTTACTCACCTCGCCGACCGAAGTAGCAAGCAAATTCACAATCTTCTCATGAGGTACAGCTACGACGCTTTGGTTATTGATTTCGATGATTCTATGGCCAACTCGGACGCCTCCTCTTTCAGCGATACCACCACGCAGTAAACTACAGATCTACAGAAAACATGAAGATAATTGGATATTAAGATTACTAAAGTAAATTAAAATACTGGAAAAAATCATTTCTTCGCAAATCCTTTATGAGTTCCGATAGTCAGTATACAGGAAATATTTTAGCACTTCAATAATTCTTGTTAATCACTATAAACATTATTTGCAACTAACCACGCCATTTTGCACGCTGAACCCCAGTTGGTACTTGGTATCTGGCCTTTTTATCTTGACTTCAACCACCGGAGCACAAGGAACAACAGTCAGTTTCACCACAGTTTGAGTTTTCGAGTTCTAGAAAAAGAAACATCCACACACGAAAACGTCAATTCCACGACATTCTCCGAATTCGTATGGATCGTCCATTCTGCTTCCTACTGAGTCAGTAGTCACTTTGACTTACCTTTATGTAGTTCTGGCAAGTGGACAGAGGTAGGCCAACGAGACTGACGCCGTTTATGGCAATTATTTGATCCCCGATATTCAGTTGTCCACATCGAGCAGCAGCCCCAGCAGGGGCGAGATTAGCAATGACGACTGTGGGTAGCATAGAACCCCACCCTGACTCGACGATGACTACACCCAGTATCTCACCTTTGGCCTTTGGGACAACCACCTAAAATACATACACCAATTATTCAATCGTCTCAGTGGAGGCTATGCTCTTTCTACAAAATGCTACACATCATCAGGTGAATAACCGTAACTGCATCAAGAAATTCACATAATAAATTATATGTTTTCAAACTGTGATACAAATGTAGCTAGGCGTTTTTGAAATAACAGAAGGAAGAATGAAGAAAGTAACCCAGAGAAATACTGCACATTATCATTCTTGCTTCCAAAAGAACAGATGTATTCCTTATTTTTAGACCTTATAACAAAACAATACAGTTTGCACATCAAAGTTTACGAGCATTTGGAATAGGGAAATGTATCTTTCGTTGTAATGACAGAATATGGAAACTTACTTCTTTTTGCATCTCCTTCTTGGCGAACATCTGTAGTTCATCCCCAAAGATTTCTTGCGAGTTTAGAACTTCCTGATAGTCCATCTCCTTCACAAAACTGTGATCTTCAATGCCATTCGCTTTAAGGAATTCCATGTAAGCCACTTGAAAGGCTTGTCCAATCGACTGGGCAATAAACTGGGCCTGGAAGAAGAGAACATTTCAACAACCAATAAATACCAATAAAATCAGTAAGTAATAGTAGGTAATAGTAATAGTAGTCAGTAAATGAAAGTAATAAGATCAGTGGAACTGCACTCACTTCTTCACTCTCGAACACATGACAAATCATTTTGGGCGTTCTGTTGATTTTAGGAGGTTCATCCACCTCGTGTGGTATGAAACGACGCCGGGCCATCAACACTACTAGGTCGCCAATGTCAGCGATGTACGAAATGGTCCTAAGAGCGTGGTCCATCATAATTTCCTGAACATTGGAGTTCAACATTTTTATTATGAGAGACAACTCAAGGAGTATCGTGAAAATACTAGATATCAAGTTAGAAACAAATATATATGAACCCAATTCTCATAATTTTACCTTCAGGTCTGTGTTGAGGACCATGATTTTCTCAGTAGAAATGAAAAGATCTACTTCTGTTGAGGGCTGTGTTTCACCTTCCGGGGCCTGAAATGTAGATGATGAAAACATTTAATTCTCGAGAAAAAAATTATGTTCAGACAATGAAATTTAACTGTCTCCGGAACTTGAATTCAACAGATGGGAAGCAAGAACGTACATTTCCATCCAATTTTAAAGATAAGAAATCAAATAAATTAGAAAAGTAACGATTTTTTTTCGAAATTTGGCTGATAGCTGAGCTTCACATAGCTATTATTCCGTTAGGTCGGGTGTTCAGTTTTAATTTGTCAATATCTTTTGTTACTTTAATGTAAAATTGATCAGATTTGCATTTTAATTTGAACATTTTTTCAAAAGAATAAAGCAATTCACATTTGAATAGAGCGGACGAGTATTCCATTTCAAGCATTGGCTAGTTTCTTTAGTTAGCACTTCTATCCGTTTGACTGGATGCAAAAAAAAAAGGCGCATTTATCAAGACGCCGGCGGAAGAGGAGGACATGATTAAGAAGAAGAAATTGAAGTGGTAGAATGGAGAAAAAAATAGGTCAAGTTGAGAATAGAGAGGAAAAATAATTTATGGGAAACACCGTTTCAATCAACTTACCAATGCCTATCGGAGAGCGTGAAAGAAAAAACCAACAATCAACATATATGAGAAAGGGCGAGAATAAAGAACATTGTGAAATGAAACAAAAACAAAACAAGGGATTAAATTTTTTTTGGCTATTCCATTCCTGCATTTGCAAAACCATTTGAAGAGAACAAGAAGCTCTGATCAACTGAGAGAAAATCATTCAAGACGAACAGTGAAAAACTATTCTTGAAGAGCAAGTCAAGATAAAACTAAATGGAATAATTTCAGGATTGGTATAGACAGGGCGTTTCCCCATTATAGTGAGAACCTTTATTTTGAGCACAGCCTCTTCAACCATGGCCTTCTTCTGTTTTCGTTGAGGGGCTCCTTGATCATCTTCATCTACTGCTACCGAGCCAAGGAATCGAAGTCTGAACATGGTGCCGGGCCCCAAATCATCTAGCTCAAAGTCAGAGGCCATTGTGTCATCAGTGTCGCTCTCCTTGGCGAGATGGCAACCGGCATGGTGAGACACCTAAATTCAATCACCACTCTCACTACCGTCTTATAAGACATGAGCCCTTTGTTTTGCAACGTGAGAACACCGTACAATGCAGAGATTCTCATTCAGCTTAGATTTCAACTATCTGGATGACGCCCGAATGAAAAGAACTGAACGAATCCAGAATTGTGTCTTGTTAATAGAAGCACAACTTGTAACGTTCAATGATGAACGTTGAAAAGTTGACAGATTGTTTGGTACCTTGTTCGTTAAAAGCTGTCAGAACGAATGTGGAAAATCGGCAATCACCAAAGAGTGAGCCTTACGTTCTCTCAAATTAAAAAGTTCTAGTTCTAACTTACGAGATATCTACCAACAATAAACTACAATATGAATGATTTATGAACTATGCAAATGTAAGGGATCTCCGAAATAACGAGCTCAAACTGGGCCAAATGCAATACGAATTAATTATCTAATCAACTAATAATAATAATGGTCTTCAACGAATCCAAGTTACTGATGATACACTATATATAAATAATACGTGTAACTCATTTGTCCTTCCACATCCCAGCTGTGTCACCTAAGCTGGATATACAACCGATCAGCCTCTCAACATTTGGCTAATTTCAAGTAGGATGTCTCCAAAAGCTCTGTCATTAAAATTTAATCAAATAACGGTTCTATTAGAGGAAATGATCGCAGTAATGTTGCTCCCAACATTATCATGGACGCTCACGGATCAACAAACTTTATTTTATATTGAGAGGAAAATTGTTCATTTTGGTGACATGTTAATACTAATAATTACGACATCCAGTATGGAAATTCGCCAATTGTTCAAAGTCAACGGAACAGACATGCAGTTCCCAGCTGGCGGGAGGGTCAAACCCAGAAATTATGTTCAGATGATGGCAGAACAATCATTACATTGAAGCTAGCACGTTTTCAACTAAAAAAAGTTTTAGGTTATAAGGCGCAACAATTAGAATTAAATTACTAAGATATTAAGTTCCTTTCTATACCAAAAATACTTGATCATGCCAAATGTATTTCATAACTTTGCAGCTTATACCTACGATGAGATGTACCACTCAGACATGTAGTATGAGAGGGTATGTGAGGGGTGTTCTCAATAAAGAAACTTAAAAAAAAATCCTCAGAAAAAACGGCACCAACGCAACCAAAACCAAGGGGGGGAGGGGGAAGGTGAAACTAAAGAAAAATGAAAGAACAAAGGATGTCAATGACTGAAGAACTCCGAGGAAAACAAAAGAGTTTGATCCACTAGGCCACATGAGTAATTGGTGAATTCAAATTATGAGTATCGGTCATTCACACGAACTTTGTTGAATTTCGTGTCGTGACTGATACATAACAATTATGATGTCATTTGGATGGGTGGAAAGTTCGCTGAGAAAATAACAACCTCTCTTTAAGCACCTTATCGATTCTTGGCTCATTACCCTTTGGACAAGGACATACAAATGTCGCCAAACAATTATCGCATTGAGTTCCTCCCCATAATCTAATGGTACTCGATCAACAATTTTTGATGCTAACATGTTTGTCCTAAGTTTGAACTGTATACTAGACAGGGTGGACCCCATGAAGAAGAGGTACGTGCGGTTGATGATGATAACAATGAAGAACGTAAGGTGTGACATGAGATAACCAATCGAGGAATGATGATTTGGAATGAGGACAACTTACCAGGGAACTAAGGGATAGGAGCTACATTGCCAATAGCATTATTGAGTTGAAATCAAGTCTTACTTTGATTCGTGACACTGCCTCCTCTGCTTGCATCATGCGTGTGCTTTTTGTTGGTTGTCCTTCGCAGACCAATTGCGTAGAACCGAGATACCGAGCGCGGAAAAGGACTCCCTCAATCAATACTGAAGGTTCGTGGATCATTTCTGTGAATAACAAACAGGGAAATGAGCACCTAACACACAAGAGGACTTGGCAGGACCATACATCATTTGGTTTATGACCCATGTTTTTTGATCTTATACACATACATGTATATAAATAAACGTACCGGGTGCCATTCCAGAAACACAGCAGCAAAGAGGAAGTATCACAGTTAATGTCACGCAAGAAAGTAAGCTATTTATGAAGTTTCGTGAGCTTAAGTTTACTCATGGCGAGAATAGAAATGTTGGGATTTCCTCCCAATAAGGATACCTAGGGGTCTCAAAGAATTGCCAAAACAGTTAGTTTCCTTCACACAAAAGGATAAGATTCTGTGTTAATGGCTCTCTGAAACTTTTCTCGTTGAAAAAACTAATTACATAAATGCGTGAGAAACCTAAACTCACAAAAAGTGAACAAAGTATTTCTAGCAATAAATCAAGCATAGATCCGCGTTGATAGAATCAAAACCGCACAAAACTGCTACAACCTGAATAAGTTGTACAATTATTTAAAATTCATTTTGAGCTTATTCTTCAATTATTATCGGTAATTTGTAGCAAAGCCTATAAGGACTGCATATACTGTATCAACAACTCATTCGAAGAAACCTGACCCTATTAAAATGTTAAGAAACTTCGTATACCATTGGGTTCAAATAGTTTATTTGGAAAAAACACACCCCCCTCCCATGAGTATATTCAATACAATACAGGCATGTACCTCTAAAACAAACGTTTATGGTTCTAGGAAAAATGTTGTTTACACACATTATAGCACAGTTAACTTCTAATTTATTTAAACGATTACCTTCATCAAAGTGCATAACAAAAAAATAGTGTCCATTCAAGCGTGTTTACCTTCTTTATTCCGTCCTTTCTTCTTGGTAGTGTCCTTTTCCTGAAAAAAAAAAAAAAAAAAAACATAATTTACCAGGAGTTGCCAAACAGAAACGAGAAAATGAATTAAGAGTTTGAGAGTAAAAAGGATCATTACTTTGAGAGTTGGAGCAGGGTCCTCAATAGGAGATTCGTCGGGAGATTTTTGCGGCATTTTCAAGGGTGAGTCATTAGAATGAGTTGGAGATGGCGACGCATTTTTTGCATGTTTCTTCCCTTTCCTCCAACCCTGCAGATGAGAAGGACATAAAAATGTGCGTCCCTTTTAAAATCAAAATCAAAATCAAGAAGCATCTTATCTCACTTTATCGTCAAAAAACGTCTGATCTTCGGTTCTCTGCTGCCCCAACAGCCGGTCAGTCTCCAGATCAGTGTCGGCTTCATCTGTCACGAATGAAGAATCGCATTAATTTAGGAGACAGTGAATTTGGACGGAATGCCCCAATATACCTGCAATTTTGGGACAAACAGTCCGTCAATGTAGGAAATGGATTTGGACCAAAGATATACCTTCTTCTCCACTCTGGATTACGCCTGAACCAGTCCCTCGTCTCCTAAAGGGAGAAAAAAGAAGTATTTTCAACATGGATACATCAAGAAGTATTAAGGAGGATGAGGGGTAAATATAAGTTACCTCGGAATCCAAATAGGACTTGTTTCAACTGGTTGTTCAGGAGGTTCGTGAGGGGGTGAACGGATAGGAAGTGTCTTTGTTCTTTGCAGAGTGAGACGAATATCTTTGAGTGCAGCCTCAACTGTGGGGTCGCCTAGAGATCCAACTCCATTTCCTGGGCTTTGTGGAGCCGGTGGAGGTGGAGTGCTACCATCTAGAATGTATGGCTCATTTGAAATGTGAATATTTCCAAAACCCTGAATGGATATGTTTTCAAGATTCCACTATTTTGACACAAAATACAATTTACGTCCTGCTTACTCAATGGATCTAACGCGTGAAGGTCAATATCAGGTGACAAAGCTCTAGGAGTGGGAATTTTTTCGTCGGGACTGTCAATAGTAGTAGCAGCTACACTGGGAAGTTGCTTGATATTCCTTTCAATTATTTCACGTTCAATTTCGCTGATCTGGCGTTTCATCAACAGAACCTGAAAGTAACAACAGAATAATCCAACAGCAGACAAGGGGGATTTGGTCTCTGATGAGACTGTCTCTCCTCTGCTACGCACCGTAGGATTGTTGTTTTCTGTAGTCAGATGCATGACCAGATGAAAGACCATCCTCCAACACTGGCATACTACGAGGAGGAGGAAGTGTGGCAGTAGTGACTTCAGCCAGGAGGAGAGACGAGCCTTCACTATCGCAGTTGGAGTCGCAGTCAGTAGTTTCTGGCGAGAGGGTGAAATTCCTCGAGTGGCCGACTGTGTGACCAACCTCAGTTTCTAGATCTTCAGTTGATCCTGAGATGCTGGTAGGTTCCTGGAATTGCAAGAATTTCGAGGCAAATGATGAATGGTTTGCATTTTATAGCTCGCAAATGGTAATGTAATGGGGAATTAGAATAATAATTGAAACCTATAGAAATGAGCCAAAGTTGAGTCTGAGGAGGAGGCAGTACACAACAATTTTAACTCTTCAATTATATTATTGGAACACATGAATGTAAGAGTGGCATTGATCTAGCAGGCCTTTGGAGCAAAAAAATCCAGTCAGATCTGGGCCCCTGCCTTAGATTAGGGGGAGGGGATAGAAGAAGTTCGCGTGTATCATCACATTATTGTTAATCACGGGCTTGAAAATTTCATGAATGGTGTTAATCTACAGGGGAAATGGGAATATAGGAATGGGTACATAGGAAGAAGCCAATGTGATCATGTTTGAAGACACATTGAAAGCTGTGTGAAGCAATTACGGCGTTTCCCCAGATCCCATTTCCAATAATTTCACGTCGGTTGCTGTGAGGCTTCTGCAAAAATTGGGTTGACGTGATTACACCCAACCTTCGTATTTACCTACATAGAACTAGGTTACTGAAGATCCTTAATGACGAAAAAGAGGTAGAACTACCAGAACTGAACGCAGAGTTCCATCAATCAACTGTTATACATTATGAGACTATTACCGTGCATGTTGGGTCATACTCAATGGGATGGTCTACCTAGGATGAAATGAATTATGATTGACCCATGGGCCAGAAACGTTGAAATATACAATAGAGAGGCAAAATTTATCGTTAAACATTTTGACACCTACTGGAATCAACCCTAAAGCATGTCCTCCAACAAGACGCTGAGCAGCGTTATTTTTTAGCTGATGCTCTAGATCGGCAGCTACAGTATTCTAGGAACCACTAACTTATCAGTCACATCAGTTACCTGTTTTAGGGTCGTTTCCAGCTTAACTCTTCTCCTAGTTGAAAAAAAAGGAAATTTAAATTTTCCTGGATAGATTACTTGAACGCTTGTGGCCATGGCCTAATCATGAATAATTACTACACGCTTCATTGGTACAAAAGTTCTCATATTAGAGTGTTAACCACACTCGTGAAGGGGAAAAAGGGAGTAGGCAGGCGGGAATTAAATAAGGCGTGTCTCTTGAGAAGATGTCTCCCAAAACAAATGGTTGGAAGCTTAAACAGCCAAAATCCCTTCATACTACCAATTTTTGTGGCCAAATATGCCTCTCTTCTCTACCCATGCAATGCAAATGCCCATCGCCAAAAATTTTAAAAAACACTGGGGTACTTGAACGGGTGTTAAAAACTTATCTAACCTGCATCGTGATCAGGTCTTTGGCCTCGTTAGGATTAGGAGAGGAAAAAGACTGCTCATCTTCAGTTGCCTTGGCCAGCCGTAAACCGACATAAGCGTTTCCTGAACTACTCCTACGTCTCAGCTCATAATCGAGATCCTACGAATCAGAAGCGAGTCCAAAAGATTGTCAAAAGTGAAATGGTACATCGACCATGGAGATAATCTTCACTAACAAGAGCTAAAGATAATATTGAAACGTGAGAATTCATTACCTGAAAGTGAGATGGCTTTTCTCCAGTTTTGAAGAACTCTTCAAGAACTTTCCGAGTCTCAGAGAACTCATACATGTAATCAAATTGAGGATGGTTAGTAGCAGGAGTGGTTTGAGGGGATGACGACCTTGAAGGAGACCGGGAACAAGATCGAGACTGTGATTGACTTTCATTGACAACCCTCTGCAAAAGGAAAGATGAATAAAATGAAGAAAAAATCAATTGAATTGGTTGTTGAGGGGTTTTCCCACATGATCCGCAAGATTGAATGATCAGAAACCTGTTTGGAGGAATAGGTTCCTATTTGAGAACCTTCTACCAAGGTATCCCTGACCTAGCCCCAACAATTGTGTTGCTCCGAATAGCACCGCGATTGATAACACAATGTAAAGGAAACTACTGATAAAGAGCAGAAATCAATAACAAGGCGCTCAAAGCATGCTACTCAAACTCAACATTGAAAATTTTGAGTGGCGCGATGACTGTCTATTCTATTTTAGACAAAAAACTAAGCAACAAGGGGAATTTCACAAAACTGATCCATATTTTCTTACTTTTAAGGGATTTATATATGTGTTCGACCATTTTAAGGATTTCTACTGAACCACCATTTCTTCTTTTCTACAATTTCAAGTAATATGGAAATTGCCAATGGGTTCTTAGTCATCCGTGCATCTCTGTAGAGTAATTCTCCCAAGTTTTGTTCGAATTGAGGTTTTGAAAACTGGGACTCTCCTGAACCTTTATAACCCATTAATTGCAATGCCCGAGTGATTAAAACTCGCATTAGTTGAACTTGAGCAATCGCTTCTATTCTTAAATATTGTTCTTCTTTTTCAAGCTTATGGGTGATATTTCCTTTTTTCCGATATCTTTATCGGGGCCATTCAACTAGCTAGGTTCAACTAGCATTATGAGCAAAAAATTTACTGAACACGAATACACGAATTTACTGAAATAGTTATGTACTGAACACGATGGGCCGTTGCAATGCCAGTCTGAACGTTTTTGGCAAGGAAGAAAGAAGGTTCTACCGCTAAAATAACCAGGTTATAAAAAATTTTACCTACAAATAAGTGATAAAATCGATCCAGAAAGGAATAACAACCAAAATTCGATTTCCGTACCTCAAGTACGTTTATGAGATATAACGATACATCAAGCAATGAGCATTGTATAAACGAATCAAACAGATCGGTGCAAAGTTAATATCATCACCAACCAATTTTCATGCCGACAATGTTATAATGAAAACATCACCGTCGAAACAATTGATGTTGACACTCATCATGACCGTTATCATGTAAAACGATTTCCGGCGGTGAGAAAAAATAATAAAATAAATCCATGCGCTAAACAGAAGATTCTTTCGAGTTCAACTGACCTGAGGAAATCCTGGGCGAGGCGCGTAAAAAGATGGAGATGAGAGGAGTGTGACGGCGCTGGGTGGCTGATTTGGGCCATACCTCCGAGGTGAGCCTTCATAATCTGCTATTGGAAGGCCTCCAATTACCCGTGGGGCTTTCCCAGATACGTCATACTCGGGGGATATGCTCTCACCGTCCGACACAGATGTGGCAACCTGAAGCGCGGGCAGTGTGAACAAACTAATAGACTCCGGAGCTGAACGGTAAGGTACAAGAATTGGTTCGGACCCCATACCTTGAAATAATGGGCAGGCGGCCCGGGGTGACAATTTCTGGATGGGCTTGGTGAACTGTCAGAGTTGACTTCGCATGGCCAGGTTTCTTCTATATCGTCAAAAACTACTGCTCCACTGCCTAAAATAAACAATTTTGAGGATCAGAGGAAACCAGGAAACGATAATACTCCAAAAATCGCATCTTAAACGAATGATTCCTTTACCTTTCTGTTGGGAAGCTCTTTGGTGTCGAAGGGAATGTACTTCAGTGGAAAATATAGTCTCTGTGACTTCTCTACACAATTGATTCTTCTTGGTGTCATTATTTCTGAGAAAGAAACCAGTTAATGTGAGAATAAGAACGCTCATCATGAAAATTCTAGAAACGCCCTACCATTCATTCACAACGTTTTATTCTTGTCTATAGCTTTTTTTCGAAAGGCACCCACCAAGCTAATAAAAGAGTCCTTACTAACTAGAAATTAATTTTAGAAAAACTTCAAACAAACAACTACATAAGTTACAAACTAATACGAGCTTTCTCCAACCTATCTTCGGCTTTACCCTTGAAAGGTAAAAGGAAATCCCTTGGAAAAAGCGAAATTTGGTGGAGGGAGTATTTCTACGGAATGAATACAACAGTACATTTACTGGTACTATTTCAAATTCACATTTGTGGGGAACTTGGCCGATATTGAGGGGAACCACAGAACCAGCCCGACATTCTCCATCAACTTTATTTTACACCTCTCTTACCCTAATCTTTCATCAACTTTCATATTTGTATCTACACCCAGTTGATAATGTATGATTTCGACCTATAGTTTTCAGATATAAATATATCTGCCATTATGCGTTGAGTAAATAGTGGTAAATAATACAGTAATGTTTCTTCCAGATCTCCATCTAGTTGCAAACAGGACATATTTCGCAAAGGGTACATATTTATTTAAATATTCATGAAAAGTCACAAAACATCAAGGAAGGTCACGTTACAACATACTAAATGATAGTAGGTGGAAGGTATGAAACTATACATGGAGTGAAGGTGCTTATGGTGTCTACGTTCATTCCCGTGCCAACTAAACACACTCATTAAATGTGATTGTCTAGAAAATAACCAGAAATGCAAGAACATGGAGCGTCGTACGAACAAAAGTATTAGAGCCTTGACAATTCATTAGTGGGAATTGTAGGTAAATCATGAATATTGCTTCTAAGTTGTCGATTGCGAGGGGATTTGAAGAGCGGTGTGATATTGAATTGAGCGATGACAAAGGTAATATTCGAGATAGTCGTACGATTGGTATCTAGGGCGCGCCTTCACAAGTAATTTGTAATTAAGGATTTTGACTCGTTCGTATTGACATGAAATTACGGCGCTCATAAGGAAAACCAAACCAATGGGCTACAGATAAGGGTTCCAAACAAATACAATCAAATAATGCAAAAACAGGGCTACAAACGGGACATGCAGTATCCATATGCGGTATGTACCTGCTTCTAACCTCCCAAACTGTGTTATTTGTATCATGGGAGTTCTTGTGCTTTCGGGATGACATTTTATCGTCGGACCTCGATTTCCTAATTGCTTTACATCTACTCTGGCTAAACAACTCACGCCCACCAGCAATTTCAATAATTCTGCTAAAAAGAGCCAATTGTCAAATTAAAATCGAAACTACAAAATATTTAAGAGCAAGAATACAAATCATGTTGTAGAAATTAAAACTATTCAGGCAGCCATAATATGGAATTATACACCCAATTGGATGTAGGATTTGTAGAACCCAAGTTTGAAAGCACTAACTTGAACTTGTTGAAACAAAATTTGCAATGCATGTTAGAGTAATCAACACAATAATGATGCTTTGTTCAAATTATTCGAATCATTCATGAAAGTACAATAACTCGTCCTATCACGTATATTGTACAGTCAATGTAAATGCGTCCTGGAAGAAAGATTGAGACATTGGTGGCATAGAACATAAAAATAGTTAATGCACCTTGAATCTCTCAGCTTGTATGCAGATGGTTTGTTATTGGACAGCTGAAGGACAACCTTATTATCTTGGCATTGTTCCTCGCCATTACTTTCTTCAGTGGAGCTTTCCTCTCGCCCACTTTCCCCTTCTTCACATTCCCTGCAACAAAAACCCAATTGAAATGACAAAATACATTTAGGCAGAAATGATACCTCCCAAGCAGTTCGTGGATCACTCTCGAAACGTTTTGTTGATATTGCACTTGGGAAAACGCTGTGATGGGATGACGTTTCGTTCATTACTGAACGAATTTAGAGAAACTGGTTCACTGAACGTTGTTGTCACATCCTATGGAGCCATGTATAATCCTATTCATAAAATACATCCACAAAATTGTAGCTCTTTAAGACTAAAAAACTACTTCTTAACTTCCTCGGCATGTTTGATTGAATGTGGAGAGATGCCGACACGGAGATGATGAAGTTAGAGTTGAATTATCAACTCGAATTTGTTTTGCGCGTAATAGATGCTGTCCTGCGGTAAGAAAAATACATTTTTCCCTCAAATGGACGGTTCCAGAAAACATTATTCCAAAGGTACGTTTACAGGATCGCGTATTATTTATTTTAACCTGAAAATACACTAATGTAGATATTACTCCAAAGTACAAGAAACTAAAACAAGTACACAATTATGAAAGGTACACTTGCAGGATGTTGAAGTCAGTGAAGGCACATAAATTAGCAATATAGTCATCATGGGACGTTGGGGGACTGACAACACTAAGCACCTTTCATTGGAATCTTTACAATAACAGCCAATTGTATGGGGAACGTGAGAAAGTGCCACAGTAGGAGTACAGTTAGAGCCAACCGAGAGTGAGGCAAATCGCCAACATAGGTGTATAATAAATAATATACTCAGTGAGTCCAATTCGAAGCCGCACTTTGGCCTTGGCACCACATGTTTCAAGCTAACATCTTGAGCCTTATCATTGAGCCATTAGTGGAGATGCTCTGGTGAGAACGCCTGTGGATGTTGCTATCCTTTCAACGAAGGCAATTTCTATTTCCATGACGGATGCCAGTGAACTGCAAACTCCGAACCCGTATTATGAAAAGTCAAAATCAAGTTTCTAGATGTCAGACGTTAAAGTTGAGATAGACTAGGGACCCTTCCCTGAATATTTAAGCCACTAATGGGATGTTCACGATTTCCGTGAGTCCAAGGCGTAGAAATGATGCATATCTCAGCAAACAGCGGGGGATTAGAACTTTCATGGAAATCCAAGATAGCATTCCTTATAGCAAATTCTGGATTGATCTTTCTCTCGTTAATATCGCTCACGTTCTGCCGTACGCTCGAAATGCGGCAGGTTGAGTGATGCAGGTGACCAAGAAGTCAGCTCTGGATATATTTTGCAACGACAATTTTAGCCCATTTACGGTAAGACTATAGTAATAATACAGAGCTGGCGTGAAACGGGCCAAAGAATCGTGTGCAAGCCACAACGATAATCATAGCATGTCCAAAGGAAGTTCCACCCCTGAGGCATGACTCACCCGGAAAAATCAATGTGTTTACACCGCGAGGGCCACATTAGGCCAAAAGGCATCAACGTGTAACATGCATCAATCAAAACTCATAAACGGTAGCTAACATATAAATGAAGGATTTGAATTCAAAATAACCTGGGGGCTCGTTGTTTGGACTCCATTACATAAGGTTCATTGTCAGGTACTGAGTTGAGGTTGATATCTCTTGGTCTACACTTTGGGAATAGTTTAGTGATGTGCTCCGTGTTGCTCAGGTTGTCTATTTCTACAAGACTAGCCATAGTGTCCACTCCAGCCACTAAACACAAAATTCAGCGATTATACAGAGGAAGTGGGGGAAGGGGGTGATAGGTACCATCGTCGGGAAGGCAGCATGACAATTACTACGAATACCTCACAATCTACTCTGGTTGGAGTTTTTGAGATGAAGAGAATATGTGCTGTGGAATAACGCAGACCCGAGAGTACAGGGCTAAGTCGTACCAATACCTAGATTATGAGACGAGTAGATTTCCATCAATATGTCACACGTCCAGCATCTTTGCGGATTGCCTCCTATTTTCCATTGATCCGAGAGCGCACATATCGACGGAAATACACCATCTATAAGGCAACGGGTGCTAAGATTCGTTCCCATATCACGACTTGAGTTGAAAAAATGATGGGAAGAGAACGAGTATTGCCGTAAAACCACCTAAGAAATGAATAATATTAATTATCAATTGACAAGAACACCGAGACCAGTCAAAACAGCTGGTAGATTGGGCTATCGCTGCGGCTGACAATGCTGCCAACCTTAGTATGGGAGAAATTAGCTGTAGCGCGCCTGTTTTGAGTGCACGTGGGGAGATTAGCGCATTTCCTTCAAAATACTTTCCTACTGTGCGGTTTATCGTTTAAAATAAATTTTTTACTATCCAAAAAAATTTTTTAAGCTCCGCAGGTTGTTAACGATAGAATAGTTTTTTTGGATAATGAACTCAAACGTAGTATACCACCGTAACAGCGCGCTCTAGAAAACAGCGTCTCGTTATCAATGCTTGAAATTTCACTTTCGTTCATCGAAAGCTCCAACTGCGAATTTTTTTTTTTTTTTTGTTTTGTTTCTTATTTAGTGCGTATGTTGTTCACTTCGACTCCTGCGTGATGCAGAAGCGGATGCTGGTCGAATTTCAGCCCGCATTTTAAATGTTGACGCATTGCTATGAATTGTCTCAGGCGGTTCAAGTTTAGCAAATTCGTGGATCTTTAATTTTGTCGGTTCGTTGTTCGTTGAGGGTTGTGATAAGTGTATTGTGAAAGAGCGTATCCTTTTGAGCCGCTTAATGTCGTAACTATGTTGAAGGGGTGTGATTGAGGTAGAGATTGAGTTCCGATTCCCGGTAGGATGGGCAATTATCAAATGGGACTGAGTGAAGTGGACTTGGCTAATCTAAAGCACAAATTGCCGCGCACGTATGTGTTCAAACCTTTCGTTTTTAAAAAATGTTACCTGGCTAGAAACGGAAGCAAACCTAAGTCGAGAAGTGGCCACCGAGCCGTGTGTAATAACAGTGATCTCTACTCGTACGGTGGGTACAACCCTAACATAAAACAAAGTGAGCTTGCGGATGACGAGCAGTGGTTGGGCAGCAAGCCTCTATTCCGGGAGCTCTGGAAATTCAACTTTGCTACGAGGACGTGGACGAAACTGCCTGCTGCCAATGTGCCCCTCGTCCTGGCATCGAACGCTGTATTGCTGGAAGGACGGATTCTGTTCGTGTATGGCGGTACTGGTGTACCGTTCGGGGGCCATTGCAGCAACTCTCTGTACGTTTGCAACGTCTACGAAGATCCTCCGACGTTCAATGAGGTCGTCGCTCGAGGTTCCCTTCCTGAGCCGCAGTATGGCCAAGCGGCTTTTTTGAACGGAGAGCATTTGTACGTCATCGGCGGAACGACTGGATTTGAGTACTCAGCTGATGTCCACAGGTTCACCTTGTCAACTCAGATGTGGGCGGATTCCTACCTCTGCAAAGGGTTGCCGCACGAACCGACTGGACGATACCGTCACGAGCTCGGAGTTACGGGTCGAAAGTCTTCATGTTGGGTGGTGGCACTTCTGAAGAATCATTTGGATTCAAAGTGAGTTTGCGGTGATCTCAATCATTAACTTATCACTCTTAGATTTATAATAACTTGTTAACTACATAAATCAAAAGTGGTGTCAACGACCCTCCAGCTACTTTCAATGATAGATAGAAGAGAAAGAGCGGCTGTTAGGTGGATATGGCGGGGGCACTGGGCCGAGGCTCTGCACAAAAAATCTCCTAGTGATTGTACAGATCAAATCTAAAATTTAAGCAGTACATTAAAATGCTGCATATTCTTTCACAGGGGTTGGTTATAGCTCGGACGGTGGTCGGGTTTGAGTTTTGTTTAGTTATTCCATGAAGCCTATGTTTGTATGCATAATGTCAACCTCTCCAATTTGCCTCATAATATTTTTCTGGAGGTGTCTCGATCAAAATAAGCAAATATCCGTCCGCCGTCCACGCCGATCTTGGTAGTAGACAATTTTCAATAAATCTGAAATTTCGGTCAGGGGTTTCCGGCCTTTTTAACGACCTAGGCGTCTGCGGTATCATTTCCTTCACTAAATGTTGGACGCTGAATTGATTGGAGTTAGTCCGGGACACTCCACACCCACTGATTTCTCCCATTTTCTCCATGATCCTGGTCCGAGGAATAACCAACCCCTGTGAAAGACTTTGCAGCGTTTTTGATCCGGACACCTTGAAACGCAGACTGTCAAAATTTGGGGCAAATCGGACCAGGATCATTTGCTTTTTGCTTGTATGGAAACATAGGTTGATTATTCGAGGAATAACCAACCAAAATATTATGTCGTACTCCTCGAAATTGATATTTTCAAATTCACTTCTGATCTATATAATTGAGCTAGGTGGTTCAAAAGTTGTATTTGTTGTTTAACATTTGACGCTATTTTTGAAAAAAGAAGAAATGTAGTTAAAGAGCTATGCTATTGCTGTTATACAATTTTGGGAGGGATCTGAATAAGATGAGGTTGGGTACATAAATTACTGAGGTTAGAAGAGCTTCACCGCACACTAGAGCAGATAGTATACCCTTTTCAGCTGTATATGGCTCCATCTTAGATGCTTATGCTCGTACTTTTTGACAAATGCCGTAATGGTATGTCTTATTTCTGCTTGATTGTGATTGCTTATTCT
Organism: Cyrtorhinus lividipennis; assembly: GCA_019603395.1. NCBI lineage: Eukaryota > Metazoa > Arthropoda > Insecta > Hemiptera > Miridae > Cyrtorhinus > Cyrtorhinus lividipennis. The sequence goes on along the minus strand of CM034000.1, from coordinate 26,865,973 downwards.
TTTTTTTTTCCGTAGGATATCCCAGTTTATGACTTCCTGAAGGAGCAATGGAGTACAGTGACCACTCAAGGAGATTCAAACGCAACTGGCGAAGTGTACCCAAAGTCTCGGAGGTTCCACAGCTGTGTCAAAGTCCCCAACTCTTCCCAGCTGGTCATCATTGGAGGCTTCAACGGCTACGAAATTTTTGACGATTGTTGGCTTTTCAATCTCGAAACACTAAAATGGAAGAAGCTGCTAAGTTTGAAACTTCTATTCCCTACTTATTTTCACGCCAGTTGTATTACACCAGCTGGAAAGCTGTTCAATTTTGGTGGGATTTGTGAAGTAAGAGAACGCACCCACAGAACCTCAGACGTCCTTAGCGCGTGGGTCTGCATCCCTAAATTGAAAGAGATCTGCTGGGAAGCAATCCTCCACTACGAGTTTCTCAAACATCCCTGCAGTGCCAATGTACTTGCCAGCATCCCAGCCGAATTTCGGTCAAGGCTACCTGAGGAGCCACTCAACCCTGGAAGAGGCAATCCTTGAAATACCCTTTGCTTCTTATGTGTTGAATTCCTGAATTTATTCACTTGAATCTGCCATGTTATGTGGAACTTGAAATCTTGTAAAGACTTCTATAAATATGTTTCACATTCCTCTCTGACCTGATTGGTTGTGAGGGCCTCTTTTCAAAACCATGAATGATCTGCTGACTTGAACTGTGTGCTGTGAAACGCGATTTGTCTTGAAACACCTCGCTGCTGAGCTCGGATTCATGTGGAGTTTCTAGTAGAGGTAGCCTGGATGGATACCAAAGAAAAGGGCTGAGAATCCTAGATGCTCAATGTCAACTCAGTCAGATGCACGGCCTACCCTGATCTTTTTTATAGATCTTCTTCCTCTCAAAATGGTTCTTTAGACAGGATGTCCATTATAGAAAACTCGTCATTTGTTCCAACTACTTGAGGTATTTCAGCCTCCTCCAACAAGAGGATAGGCGCTCTAATTGACTGTTTTTCACTTCTAATGGATTCTGTACAGGTTAATAGGTCGATGTTACTACTTCTGGCTGTTTTATCTCACACCTTCTAACATTTATGAAATACTTTGTATTTGATGTTATTGTAAGAACCATCCTGTCTTAAACATTTGATTGTTGGCGCCAAAGCAGTATCTATGTTCAGAAAATTATTTCTATGAGCGTATTGAGTTATCAACGTTCATTTTTACAAAAGAATGAAAGGTGGGTTTTAAAGAAAACAGGTGGGTGAATGGGACCATTGAAAGTGGTTATTCAGGACAGGTGCACTGGCCTTGGGGTGAAGGGGCCGGACTCTCTGGCCAGTTCGTTACCGTCTGTCAAGCCGAGGTCCTTGCTACCACTACCTGCGTGCAGTAGATCCATAATCGGGGCGTCAGAATCACTATACTTTTGAACAGCCAGGCTGCTTTGAAGGCAATTGCAGCCTTCAACTTCACCTCAAAGCTAACTTGGTAGTATCTCAAATTTCTGAAGAGGCTCTCAGTGAGGAACTTGATGCTGTTGCCCCGTGTACATGGCCCCCTGGGCATTTGAGGGATCGAGGATACCGACCTCTTTGCCAAGCAGATTTGTTGGTCAGGCGCCTTTTTTTATTTTTTTATTCTTTGAATCATGTACATAGCAAAGATATGAATGTTGTGCAACGGCCTCATTAATGAAATATTTGATTAAGGATACAAATGCAAAGGAGATTGTTTCATCCAGTTTGTCAATTTATTTCCAGAAGTAGTTAATGTTGTATGACATGCTAGAGGGCTATCAAGTGTGTCCTTCAGTTTACATTGTTTAACTCTGCCTATAGATAACATTCCCTTGGCAAATTATTAAAAAATTATGTTACACAAAAATACCCTGGAAACCCCAGTGTTGATGTACTTTTCTTTCTAGATCCTTCAACAATAATATTTTGTCATAGAGCCTCTTACTGTGGACCCCTTAGTGTAGTAAGCAAGGAATTAATGGATCATGTCTGTTAGGTTATCTGTGAAAATGAATCGAACATTCTGTCTTGAGTCTGGAAATTTCTCCTATATATTTGAAACTAATTTCAGCCTGTACAATCATTGACAGCCTGTTGTAACTATCTTAACTCTTTTCATTTTCATTT
>CM034000.1:26847728-26863738 GCA_019603395.1 Cyrtorhinus lividipennis | reverse complement strand
GGTAGTAAACCGGTTACACAATTATTGGTTGGTTATTCCTTGAATTACAACCTGTTTTCATGCAAAAAAAAGTCAGTCTCTCCGATTCGGGCAAAAAAATTTTCTGGACGTTTCAAGGTGTCTAGATCAAAATTAGAAAATGTCCGTCCGCTGTCCACGCCGAAGAGGTTATGTGTGTCAAAATGGGTATCTACCCACCCATTTTGAATGTTTGGTTTTGAAATTTCTGAACCTAGGCGTGTGGGGTATCATTTTCCACTAAATTTTGGACGCTGAATTCAATGAAACTGGTCCCGGAATGATTGGCGCCCACCGGAAGAGGTTATGGACGCTGAATCGATTTAAATGAGTCTCCATGCGCCTGGTCCGAGGAATAACCAACCCCTGTGAATGAATTTGTAGCGTTTTTTGAAGAGTTCCTGCCAACAGATTGAAACTCAGAGTGGAGGAAGTGTTAGGAAAATACTAGTGCGGATTCAGACTGAATAGATTGACGACAGATCAGTTGTTTACGTTGAGGATAATAATGGAAAGGTTCTTTGAGTTTAATGTAACACTACATCAATTATTCATGTACTTCAGAGCGGCTTATGACCAGATACTTGGAAAAAAACTGATCAGACTAATGCAGAATGACTTTCACTTTTTTGCCAAACTCGTAAAGCTTACAAAAATGAGGGCAACCAACAGTTAAGCTAAAATCGAAGCTATTTTGCAGTGAAATGGGGCTTGAGACAAGGTGATTCACTCTTGACCTCTCTTCAATCTGGTATTGGAAGCTGTCGTGAGAAAGTGGCCCATTATTCCCAAAGGCTGTATATTCAGCGGGACCTGTCAGAAGCCAACCTTTTCAGATGATATAGCCATCATAGCAACGAGGCAGGACATACTAAAAGAAAATGTCGACACGATAAGAGTCGAGGCTGCCCAAATAGGGCTGGTAATTAGTTCCTCAAAAACACATAATACATAATAATTAGGAATACCACGAGATGGAGAAATTAGCAGGACTTCCCGCCGGATTTGAAAGGTTAAGCAGGGTGCAGCACAAGGGTGGCCAAGTAATGGTAAATAATCAAGTAACCGCAGAGATTCAAGAAAATATAGCCAAGGGAAACTGGTGCTACTATAATTTTATAAATGTTCTGAAGTCTTCACTAATTTCAAGGCAACTCAAAATAAAGGTGTACCAAACGATTATCCTACTTTCATCATTCAGTATCAGTACTTTGAGGCACTAATTTCCAGGCCTATTCGCTCAGCCTCGACTAATCGTGTCGACATTTTCTTTTAGTATGTCCTGCCTCGTTGCTACAATGGCTATACCTTCTCCAGAAGGCTACCTTCTGAACAGGTCCTGTTAAATATACAGCCTCCAGGAATAATGGGCCACTTTCTCACCTCGTCTTAGGCCTATTTTCACTGCAAAACAGTTTCGATTTTAGCTTAACTGTTGGTTGCCCTCATTTTTGTAAGCTTCATGAGTTTAGCGGGAAAGTGAAACTCATTCTGGATTAGTCTGAACAGTTGTTCCCTAAGTATCTCGTCATAAACCGCTCGGAAGCATATGAATAATTGATGTAATGTCACATACAACTCATGGTCTGATCCGTCGTCGACCTATTTGGTCTGAATCTGCATTGGTATTCTCCTAACACTTCCACCACTCTGGGTTTCAATCTATTGGCAACAACTCTTCAAAAAATTGTGTAACCAGTACTTAACAGCGAAATTCCCCTATAATTACTGCAGCTTAATTTACTTTGTCTTGTACAATGGCACGATCACTGCAGTGTTCCACTGTTTGGGCATGATCTCTCGTTTACAGATTTCAATCACCAGTTCATGCATCTCTTTGATCAATGTGTCCTCTCCATATTCTCACTTTCTTGAATTGGGGTGATAAACATATTGGACACTGTCCACTCTATATTTAAAGAGCCCCCCTGGCAATAGATCCTCACCAGGTACTTTGTGGTTGTTTAGTTTTGCAATGGCATCTCCTACTTCTGCCAAAGTGGGTCCCTCAATTTTCACATTATCCTCTTTCAGAGCGTAGCTCTCATCCTACGCATCCTCATTAAGAAGTTTGGAGAAATATTCTGCCCATCTATTCAGGACTTCTGCTGGTTATCCAATCAATTCTCTAGCTTTGGCTTTGGAATAGGTCGTATCCGGAACAAAACCTCATTTTATACCATTCAGCCCTTGGTCCCAGTCAGTAGCCTGTAGAATCTTTCAAACACGCCATTGCCCAATTCCTATTCCTGTTCATATCCGTAGTGCAATCAAAAATTAAAGGGTACATGGAAAAAAGGCTGCACCAGCCAGAGAAAGGAAGAAAGACCAACTCCTTGGTTGTTGGGGTGCCTGGGTAAACCAGCCAATAGTTACTTGACTTCTTGTATGAAGTTTTTAAGCTGTAATGGTACAATTTCACATTCTTTCTTACCAATGGAGCCGAAGTGTGTGAAGGAATGCAGACAATCCTTCCATTAAAACCAAAATTGCCACTGTCAAAGCAGCCCAAAAGGCAAATGTCAGGTAAGTCATTGCTCCTCCAACGTAAACTGACTGCTTTTTTATCCCTTGTTGTAACACCATGTTCCATAATACTTCGGACAGTTCTGAAAATGTGAAAAACCAATAACATTAATAAATTTTACTATTAAATAAACAGCACATTAAAAGGACAGCGGGTCACTTACGTCCATGGGCCAGTGAAAGGGCCCACAACCTGAGGTAGGATGCTGTGTGTGATACTGTGCTCAACACATACTCAATGGTGTGAATAATTTGGTGTATAAGAATTTCAGCAGGAGGCTCCTCAGCTTCTTCCAATTCTGATGATTTGCCTTCAACCAAACCTGCTCCTCCATTGATTGCCTGCAACTCTACGGAGGTCCTGCTTGTGCCATTGGTGTCCTTGAAATAGAAAGGTTAGTTTTGATGAGTTGAGCATCCAAAGAACCAGTCAGCCAGTATGACGTGTAGATTGGGAACTGGGTGAAGAGGCACCAATGGTGGACTTATTTTTTGGGATATGTCTACAAAATTGTTATTCAAGTTGAGCAACAACATAAAAATGTGATGAGATGTGCAAAGGCCAACACATCCAATGGAATCCTACTTCTGACAACTTCCTGCAGCATAGGTTACCAGAATCATCACGGCCAACCCAGTGATTCTTACCTATCGCCTGACTATACGATGAAAATCTTCCCAGTTTTGTTGGTCAGTTGTAAAATGGTTGAGTCAGTCAACTTGCACCTGTATTCAAAAGTTGAGCTGAAAGAAAAGCACCTTTGCATATTTTCACTCAAGCCTAACGTCACGATATCAAACTCAAGTATTCGAGTCCATTATGAATAGTTTAGTTACCATCTCAGTGGCTCAAAAGACTGATTGGGGTCTGAGAAATAACCACAATGACTTTTGAAATGCTTACGTCTGTCTGTCTGCTGTGTGAGGCACCAACCTTTAAATTACAATTTTTGAAAGCCAAGTTAACTGTGCAAAAAAATTGATCAATGAATGAGTTGACGAATTACTTAGGCACCTCCATACCAGTGCATACTGTTGCAAGATTACACCTGCCCAGTCTCCTGGGCAACCAGGAGTCAACAAGGTCAACAACACGCAGAGGGCTAAGGGTCACTCTCAAACATTCGTGCATTGGATAGAATTGGCTGGAACATTCCCGTTTGCTCGAGACAACACGTTGGGTTCCCAGAACCAGGGAAGACTCAAGAAGGTTCTTGACCAAGGGAGCGAGCATAAAAGGGACTGAGGAAGCGGCAGAGAACAGTTCAGTTCAGAGTCCAAATATAAATCGTTACAATTTGGTGCTGCAAACAGGATTATGAGGCTTTGATTTGGAGGCTTTGGGCTGGGTGCAAGCAAACCTGGGAACTCGACAAGTTTGTCCTTATAATGCTGGTTGCCCAGGAGACTGGTGTGGGTGTAATCTCACAACAATACTTACTGAGTTCAACTGGTCTGACAAAACTGTAACATTTCCTATGGTCATCTCTTTAATTGCTAGGATAATTGCAGTAGTACCAACAACATTAATGTTTCTATAAAATTCTTGTGCACGTAATTAAAAGTTTATTGGTTTTCTCCTAAGATGTTGCACATTTCTTAAACAAATTAGGTATACATTGCTCATCTAGTATTCATTGTGTAGGTAGGTAGAGGTAATGAAATAGTTGATTAAGATGCTTGCTCCTCTTCATCACCATCCGCAATTTGATTGAGGGACAGGGGAACAAATGCGTAGCCTGCTCCTTCGTAAAATTTACTGCAGAACTCAACCCTGAAAACACAGAAAAAACCCCACGTTAAACATGATGCGTCAGGCGTATCAATCCTGATGATTTTGCGGCAATTTACCAGTGAAGACGAAGGGTGTGTAAAAATGCAGACAAGCCCTCCATGAGCACTAATATCGATACTGTTAGTACAGCCCAGAATGCGAAGACGAAAAAAGTGAAAAGACCAAAAATACCGACTTTGACTCCTTTCACCAGCACCATTGTCCACAGTACGTCAGAGAGTTCTGAAAAGAGTTAGACGAAATGTAGTCAGAAATAGGATATTTCCAAGTATTGAAAGAATAATAACCTATCTGCCTACTGAAGAAGAAAATACTTGGAAATTTACTGTTGCTAAGGCACAAGTTATTAGTAGGGTCACCCCCATAAATGTTTTATTAAGATTTGAAAATTCGACATTTTATGGGGGCTCCTGGTAAGGTGAGTAATTTGATGTCTGAGTGAACGGCACCAGGCGTTTCAGAATGGCTTCAGAGTTTGCAGTTACCCAAAACAATAGCGTTCACTTTTTTGCATTCAGACAATAAAGGTTCATAAGGGTGCACAAATGTCACAAAGGAAGTAGGGATTCAATCAGTGATTGATTAAAACGAGCAAGCCTGGTTCCTAAGCCTTCATAGCTTGGCTTTTTGCAATCTACCAAATCTGCACCAGTTGGGAATTCCTTTGCTTGCTGGCGCATGGATTCTTGCTGTTGGTTGAATGCACAATCACTGCTTGACTCTCATGACAGCAATGAAGGCAGGATAGGACCCATTCCCAGAGTCAAACCTCTGGTAGATTAGGTCAACTTTCAAGCCATATCACTTTTATGCGCCACGGGTTAAATTCTTGACAAAATCATGTTCAATGAACTGTCTGCCTATGTAGAGGTCAATAATTTACTAGATCCAAGACAGTCCACAGAGTCCAATGTGTTTCTCACCCCAATGCAAGGAAGTGAGCCACAATTATAAGGAGAGCTCACCCCACGGGTTATGCTTCTCCCCCCCCCCCCCCCCCACTGCAAGCAGTGAGGATACAGTCTAAACAGACTGGAATGATTGTCCCTTCATTCAGCAGGGCTTGGATAGGGAGTAGTAAACTACTCCCCCCAAGTACCGACTTGCGGTAGTCCGTGCATTCTAGCTTGCACTACCACTTAAGCAGAGTGGTTCCCGAGTGTTGCATCTCAACTCCCAGAGCCGGCCTGTATTGGTACATCCTAGCACGGATGTATGCAGCACAGGCCTACCCATTATAGGCACCTTCATAGGGTGAAGCCCTCTGGCTAGGGTACGCCTCAACCACGACCCCCGCGAACGGTCCATTATTTCGGACCGTAGTTTCCAAGACAGTCCACATATGGACTCGGTTTTACCACCGAAACAGTCCAAATAAGGTCCTCAAAATAAAATTTGTTTCCTGATTCTGATCGATTTATCTCCCGCCTTTGCTCTTCTAGGAATGATCTTTTTATAAGTATTCTCCGCTTCATATCTAGGTTTGAATCTGTTCTCTCGAAGCAATGTGTGAAAGGCTCTAAAAAATTACTTTCCTCGTGGAAAGATGTGATAGAGGATACTCCTCACGTGTTATATCTGCTTTGATTTTGATAATTATTTACATCTTAAAGTCAAGAAATAGAGTCAAACTGAGCTTACGTCCATGGGCCAATGAAAGAGCCCACAACCTGAGGTAGGATGCTGTGTGTGATACTGTGCTCAACACATACTCAATGGTGTGGATGATTTGATGAATAGCTATTTCTTGAGGAGCATCTTCCTCCACTGAGCTCTCGTGCTGGTCTTTTTCTTCGAACTTACTGCTGGAGCATCACCATTGATTTGCACGTCATCTCGAACGAGCGCCGCCCTTTTGGAGCTGATGGATTCGTCCTGGAGGATCGAACGAAGATTAGGTATTAATTGAATGCATTGACATTTGAAAAGCCAATTTTCAATCCATCCGCAACAGTACTTACTCAAATAACGCCCTTTTGAAGTTCCACCATCACCTTGCACTTTGAAGATCCTTCGAAAACAAATCACAACCCTCCACAAAACGTCACACACATGAAGACATTACACCCTTGACGTAGAAGCGTCGGATAGTAACTGACAGAAGAGACAACCAGAAAACATTGGAACCTTCACACGCAGACATCCGAGCCATCTCATGGCATGAGTACATTTTGAATTTTCCAGGCAAGCCTCATACCCGGGTTTTGGCCTGTATGGGAGTCAACCGAATGGTGTGGCTTTAGAGCACGAGGATGCACCGTTGATCCAGTCGACATGAGTTGCATCAAGCATTGCTTGAATCAAGATTGATGGCGGACAGCCATACAACGAATCGGAGAGGTCATCTAAAGACCTTCTAAATAGCCAACTCTTACCAAATAACAGGATTAGATGCGCTACTACAGTGGAGACAAGAAAAACCGGCGCCCTTCAAGATTTGTGAATTTGTTGTGTAATAAACTTGCTTCATTCGAGGACCAACCAGAGCCGGAATGAGGTCCCTGGCCAAAATTTCAGATTTTGGTTGGTTATTCCTTGAATACTAGATACTGCTCCTGAGGCCAAGAGGTCCATTACAGTCTATCCTCATCTTATTATGGCGCTAGATCATCTGGGAGCCCTGCTCTATGGCATTCCTGTATATCAGGCACAGCACCCTCTTTCTGCCTGCCTGAGGCAGCCCAGGATGGACCTTGTGTGGCCAGGTTTTGCAAGGGTATTTTGCTCTGCTAAGCCTCTGTACTAACGTGCCTCTTTTCTTTTTATACTTACGGTCTTCAATCATTGGCACGTAATGAGCTTTGGGGTGGGGGTGGCTGTGGAGCTGTTGGGACTTAGTGCCTAATGTGATAGTGGCGGCACTTACTCCCCACTTTACTGAGTTTAAAGGACCGTACAGGCATTTTTAGGGGTACTTAATTAGGAAAACATCCCCACCTGTGTCCTCCATTCCAGTTCATTCTTCACCCATTCTCTTCGTACTCCACAGTCCTGCGAAGGAGCCATTTGCTAAAAAACGTTGTAGGCAGGAAGCGTACTTGGATATTCCTCCTCTGCCTGGATAAAAGGCCTAAATTTAACTATATCAAGCCTAAACAATTATCACAGGCGTATATCACATTATTTGAAAATCTAGGGAGGGAAGAGAGTACTTGTTATTTCTCTTTCCCCTAAAAATTAGGTCGTCTAGCCCTGAGCACACCCACCACAATTCACTTCTTTATACGAAAGAAAAACCAAAAACACGCCAATATCACCACCACAAAACCAAAGAAAACACAATCATTATAAAACAGGCGTTCACCCCTCAAGAGCTATCACCAGACCTGCAAATGTCCATCCACCGTCCACGCCGAATTTGGCAATAGAAAATTTCTAAAAATCTGAAATTTCGGTCAGAGACCCGCTTTCTGCTTTAGGTGGTTCTCGTAACTTTTCAGCCCATTGGACCAAATTTGGGAGGGGTAGAGGTCAAAATGTGTGTTTTGAAAATGGATTTTCGGCGATCTTGACATGTGGGGTATTATTTTCCACTAAATGTTGGACGCAGAATCCAATGAGACGGGTCCCACAACGACTGGCACCCAACGAAAGAGGTTGTGGGTCATAATGGGTATCTATCTACCCTTTAGGAAATTGTCTAGTTTCAAAAACGGCGGACGGACGTTTTGCTTTTTCTATACATCATGAAACGTTTACAACAAAATTGTGGGGCCAACCTTGGAGGGTGATTGGCCCTCTACGCTCTAGGAATAACCAACCAAAAACTTTCAGCGAATGCTTACATCATCATTTTATGTGATGAGGAGAATTACTAGTCAGGAGAAAACTGATACGTTCTTTGCTAAACGAACACATATAACGACTACACCACCTCATGCAATTTGATTAAGCAATGTGAGCAAGTGTTGGACAACACTCCTCCACTATGCCAGCGTTGCCTTCATGGTGCCTATTACAAGAAAAAAAAAGCTTAGACTGTAGATTTCGTATACAAGTAACACCAGGACGGTTCAAAACCTGAGACGTAGCAATTGAGCAATCTCAATGAATTTATTATAACCAAATTGCTCATGTTCCCTTTCTCCATCAATTCACCGTTTGAAATGACAAAAGAATTTTGGCTGAATTAAAGTACTATTATGTGGTCTATACCGCTGAGAATAATACACATAAAAAATTGTTTCTTATAAATGTTTTCAATAGATTGATAAGTCAATTGAACAAGGCCGTATATAATGAAAATTCTTTCCTCAGACTCTAGGATCGACCTGTGCCTTGATTTTCCTCGCGTTCATATTCGCTGAATCTCTACCGATATTATTGGAAATAATCCGAGAGACTACGCTATATATTCTCAAAAAGAAACAAGCGTAAACCCATAAAAAGGTCCTGACAAGAGACATGGACTTTGACAGTGAGCACAAAAGCACATTTTGAATATAATGATTCACAGACAAAAATCTCTGTGAAATACCAAGAGGATGTAAGTAGTTGCATTCTGATTGTTCAAAAACGAATTTGAATGTTCAAACTAGAATGGCAGTAGTCAGAAAAGGTACTTAGCTACCAGCTAAAAGTACTTGATGGTTTGATCTCCACAGGGAAACCTTCGGAGAAAGGCAGTCAGAGAATAACGAAAAATGAAAATGAGAATGAGGAAGGTTGCCAGAGGTAATCCTTGAATAGTACTCAACGTTAGAATAAGAGAAAATTGGATCGGAAAAAGGTTGAATTATTGATAATATGGGTTTTGATAGACCTGCAGTAGACAGTGGTCAAAATGAAGTTTATGCTCACATCGCTCTAGCAACAGCTGGGAAATGGCCTGTCAGGCAAAATTGAATTGGAAAAGTCAAGGTTAGGTATCATTTTTCAACAAAAATTTAATTTAGTCGTGAATTTGGTTTTTTTAAAATTGTTTTTGAAGACTAAACGCCTATATTTTAAGAGAAATCTGAAAATTGTGGTAATTTTTACTAAATACTAACTTCAAACAAACATCAATAGGATGAAATTAAGTGGAAACTCGATTTTCAGGTTCGCTTATCCCGTTTTCAAGAAGAAGAATCTATACAATTTTTGTTCTTGTGCGAAACAATGTGTGAACCAAAACACTTACCACTTAGGAGAATGGTCCTTCTTCTTGAATAGATCCGTTATACAGGCTTTGCTACTAACATAATCGGTATCATGGCCAAACCGTGAACAACAATCTTTTGAACCACATCCTGCAAATTTTGTAATTTCGTAAATTAGGGTAATTATTGATGTAACGTCTTGTGAATAAAAGTTAAGAAGAACTGAGGTTTGTTGTGAATCGTACCCACCTGGCCTTCGTACATCCAGACATCGCATTTTTGGTCAGGAGGTAGTTCCGGGTGCTTGTCGGCTGGTGTGCTCATCAGCACCCATGTTTATGAACATTATCAACACCGATGGTGCGCACTGTTCGCTTGATTTCACATGCTAAAAAAAGGGATACAATAGTGTTTGTTTCTGATAGGTGCGATAACTGTGTCAATGGCCAAACATTCACAGTATCAGGGCTTGGGGAATTCATTTGCAATAATTAAGCCACTCAGGGTCAACCAAAATTTTTTTGGGAAAATGGGTGCTCTGGAGATGTATAGTTGAGTATGAAAAAATTAAAGAAAATTCCGTGATGTCAGCTTTCAGCATTTCCCTTCCAGCCCCTGTTGAGACAACCCAAGTGAGGTCTACCTTGATTTCTGAGTTATCACAACCATTGGTTTCAAATTGCTGCGCTTTGGATAACATCATTGGAAAACAAAAAGTGACCAATGTCAGAACCGTGGGTACACCCCATTCACAGCCTTTTTTTTTATTATTAAATTTTATTAAATTTATTATATTTATTATTTTATTATTTAATTTTTTTATCAGCAATCCCATATCGATTATAAGCCGACATACTGAAAAATAATCTAAACTTTCTAGGTATCTGTTGGTAGCTTGTTTCTGATAGGTGCTCACAACACATTACCATCATAACTGTGTCAATGGCCAAACATTCACAGTATCAGGACATGGGGAATTCATTTGCAATAATTAACAAGCCACTCAGGGTCACCCCTAAAATTTGTTATGTGAAAGGGTGCTCTGGAGAGTATGAACTTACATCACATTCGTTAAAAAATCAAAATAGTTGAGTTTAAAAAATAATAAAGACAATTCCGTGATGTCAGCTTTCAGCATTTCCCTTCCAGCCCCTGTTGAGACAACCAAGGTGAGGTCTACCTTGATTTTTGAGATATCACACCATTGGTTACAAAATTGCTGCGCTTTGGACATCATTGGAAAACAAAGTGACCAATGGCAGAATCGTGGGTACACCCCATTCCACAGCCTCAATTCAGTCAATAGTCAATCAAATCCGATATTCAAAGGGAGTCAAAAACCAATCAAGTACATTTTACCAGCAATCCCACGATTATACATACTGAAAATGTAATTATACGAGTTATATAAATAGGCACTCACGATTGGTAGCAGCATATTTGAAGAATTTGAAGAACATCATGAACACCATGTAGAAAAATAAGGCACACAAGAATACCATTTGAGGGATGAAATCGAAGATTATGTAAATTGAGTGTTTTTGATTTCTGGAAAAAAAAAGTTTGTTATTTCATTATAGCGAATTGAGGTAGAGATGTCGATTTGTCCTTCTTTCCTAACTCTGTGCTTATGATGCAAATGTTGCTTATTTGATCTGCGAATCCATCTCGCAACTGTTTCAACCCTTTTTGTGGCCGTTTTGGTTTCATTCAAAAAATAAATCTCTCCGATTCGGGCCAAAAATTTTTTTCTGGACGTTTCAAGGTGTCTAGATCAAAATTAGCAAATGTCCGTCCGCCGTCCCCGTCGATTTTGGTAGTAGACAATTTTTCTAAAAACCTGAAATTTCTGTCAGGGATCCGTTTCCAGCTCTAGTTGATCCTCGAAACTTTTCAGCCCGATCGGATCAAATTTGGGCGGGGTAATGGTCAAAATGTGTTTTTTGAAAAATGGATTATCGAGATTTTTGGCGATCTAGGCGTGTGGGGTATCATTTTCCACTAAATTTTGGACGCTGAATCCAATAAAAAGGGTCCCGGGACGATTGGCGCCCACCCAAAGAGGTTATGGGTTAAAATGGGTATCTATCTACCCATTTCGAAAGTGGGTTTCGAGATTTCTGGTACCTAGGCGTGTGGGGTATCATTTTCCACTAAACTTTGGACGCTGAGCCTGGTGGTGTGAGTCTCCATGCGCCTGGTCCGAGGATTTTAGATGATTACGAGATCACATATCAGCAAATGATTAGGTAGTCTTGGTAGCACGGACCTATAATAACGCATTTCATTCTGGAAAACATTTTTTGTTTTAATAACTCACATGTAATTGGCCACACTCAGACAAACTCCAAAAATCATGTGCAGTACTCCAATTATTATGGACAACTTCATTGTACGAGTTGGTAAAGATGATTTTATTTTCCGCAAGCTGAAATATAACGACAATTTATAATATAATAACACTTTTCTAAAAACTAAACCTAGTTTTCATCAATTTGTAATGATTATTACCTGCCAAACAGGGTCTACTCCAAAGGGATAAGGCACTTGGTTGTAATCCGTGTTGTTTGGGTTAAGGGTCAGGGTTTTTTGGCCTAATATGGTCGACGCGTTATAATTGATCCGCCACGCTGATCCGAAAACGTTGGCTGATTTGGAAAACACGTCGTTGTAAATTGCGCCAGTGTACATTGAAAAAAGTCCCATCAATAGTATGATGTATCGTCCCCCAAAGAAGATGTTCCAAATCTGTAAATCAATTTTAGCTCAGTGAAGGTGTTATGGTGAATAAGAAGATTTTAAGATAGAAATTCGTCGACACTGGTGGAACGGAGAAGGACATTCAGACTTCTGGTCAGGGTTTTTTCAGGAAGGTCACAGTTTCATCCACGTTCACATCCGTTATTCCGACGTTTCGCCAGAACCAGGCGTCAAAATGATCCGGCTCAAATACTAAGCCATAGTCTTACTCATATTTACTTACAGTTATCCTTATGCATACGTTTCTGTGACTCGCCCAGATTTAAGGTTAGTACGAGGCTTGTCCGTAAATAAGTTCCATGGACTGTCGCTCGCACAGGATCGTTATAACAAAATGATAAATAAAATGAAATAAGTCGAGGAATCTCTTCTTTTTTTGCAGTTTTTTGCTTATAAATCAGAATGATCAACTTTCCGAAAAAGACCATTCCATACAAAATAAAAGTACGCGAAATTTCCTACAAATTGCACTATGAAGGTTTTCCTCTGCGACAAACCGTTTTGGCTCAAACTATAGTTGAAATGAGATGTTATTTATCTGACTCTTGTCACGGGTCTGTAATGTTCTAAATCAATGCTCGCAGAACACCGTTTTTACTTTTTAGTGGTACCTAGTATTAATGAATTTGAAATTTTCGTCAGGAACCTGTTTCTGGCTCCAGTTGGTCCTCGAACTTTTTTAATATTTGGTGTACTGCGAGCATTTATTTAGAACATTACCCGTGACACGAGTCAGATAAATAACGTCTCATTTCTACTATAGTTTGAGCCGGAACGGGTTGTCGCAGACGAAAACCTTAATAATGCAATTTGTGGAAATTTCATGTACTTTCATTCGAAAAATTCCAAAAATCGAGTTTCAAAAGAGAAATGTTTGCCCTTACACTTCCCATAAATGAGGCTGAAGAGTTTCAGGGCCAACTAGAGCCAGAAAAAGGTGCTTGTCCAGAATTTCAAGCTTTTCAGAAACCAAAAACGGACATTTTGGTCTGTAGATATAGACAATTACATACCTGAAGCAAGAAAACACAGGTTGAGTAGGATTCTGTTGGAATTACTAGGTTTAAACAAAAACTTTGTGCAAAGTAGGGCAGTTCTTGTAACATTCAGCTCGAAATAATGAATGCTATCAACATTTACACAAATTTACAAAATTACACGTATTTTATCCGCAGGTGTTCATCAAGTTGATGCGGAGGTACAAGTACCTTGAGAAGTTGTTCGAGGATGAAATGAAGAAGGTGCTCGTCTTTCTCAAAGGTTTCACTGAAGATGAGCGGATCAAGCTCGCTCGAATGACTGCTCTCTGGATAGCGAATGCTGCAGTCCCTCCCACTGTCCTTCACGTACTTAATAACGTAAGTATTTACACATACATTTACATTTAATCGGAGTCAGTCAAATAGGGCTGTCGAAAATTTGTAGATGGCGAGGCAGAGTTGGTTATTTCTTGAATCCCTCCGATTCGGCCCAAAATTAGGTCCGTAGGGGACAAAATGTGTTTTCAAAAGATGGATTTTCGAGGTTTTTGGCATGCTAGGCGTTTGGGGTATCATTTTTGACCAATGAGACGGGTCCCGGGACGATTGGCGCCCACCAAATGAGGTTTCGGGTCAAAATGGGTGTCTATCTACCTATTTTGATGGGTTTTTCGAGATTTCTGGTACCTAGGCGTGTGGGGTATCATTTTTCACCAAACGTGGGATGCTGAATCGATTGAAATGCGCCTGATCCGAGGAATAACCAACCCCTGTAAAAGAATTTGCAGCGTTTCAAGGCGTTTAGATCAAAACAAGCAAATGTTCGTCCGCCGACCACGCCGATTTTGGTTGTAGAAAATTTTTTAAAAATCTAAAATTATGGTCAGGGGTTTCCGGCTCTAGTTGGTCCTCGAAACCTTTCAGCCCGATCAGACCGAATTTGGGCCAAGTAGGAGTCGAAATGTGTATTTTGAAAAATGGATTCGAGTTTTGGCGGTCTAGGCGTGTGAAGGTATCATTTTTCACTAAATATCGGACGCTGAATAGCATGAAATGGGTCCCAGAACGATTGGCGCCCTCGGGATGAGGTTATGGGTCAAAATGGGTGCCAATCTACCCATTTTGAACATGTTTTTTGAGATTTCTGTCACCTAGACGTGTGGGGTATCATTTTCCACTATACTTTCCATTTGAAAAGGAATATAATATGCTATTTACTAGTGGTTGGACGTCCTTATTGACTATCCCAGCCTACAGTATGATTGTTTTCATCGAGAAGCTATAAATTCTTTCACATGGATTGGTTATTAAACTCACCAAGATCATGGAGACTCATTCCAATTCCAAATTTTGTGGAAAACGATACCTCACCTGCCTAAATCTTCAATAAAAATCAAACATGAGGAAAATAGTGGGTGTGGCGTGACCCAGACCGATTCCAATCGATTCAGGGTTCAAAATTAGTGGAAAATTGAACCCCACACGCCTAGGTTCCAGAAATATCGAGAACATATCCGAAATGGGTAAATAGATAACCATTTTGACCACCCATAACTTCTTCCGGTGGGTGCCAATCGTTCTGGGATCCATTTCATTGGATTCAGCATCCAATGTTTACTGGAAAATGATACCCCACATGCCTAGATCGCCAAAAATCCATTCTTCGAATTACACATTTTGACCCCTACTCCACCAAATTTGGTCCGATCGGGCTAAAAAGTTTCGAGGACCAATTAGAGCCGGGAACAGAATCCTGACCCAAATTTCAGATTTTTAGAAAATTGTCTACTATCCAAGTCGGCGTGGACAGTGGATATCCAAATAAACGGGTCCCGGAACGGTTGGCGCCCTCTGGATGAGGTTATGGGTCAAAATGGGTATCTATCTACTCATTTGAATGTGTTTTCGAGATATCTGGTACGTAGGCGTGTGGGGTATCGTTTTCCACTAAATTTTGGACGCTGAATCGATTGGAATGAGTCTCCATGCCTCTGATCCGAGGAATAACCAACCCCCTGTGATTTTTTACTGAAATTCTAATCGGTTCGTACTGTTACAGGAGCACTTGGTGAAGGACGCTCTAGCCCTGGACTTCCTCTTGGAAGTTTTCTCGACTTGGAAACAGGAAAAGGGATTACCCAGTCTTACTTCCGGCCTCAAACGAGGAGGTCTAGAAGGCAGGTGAGTGCGGATCATCCGACCTGTGTTGCACATAATCCCCTTCCATAGCCCATAGCCCCTAAGGTTGCTGAGGTTTTTTTTTTTGTTTTTTAAAGGTTGAGGTCGTGAAAGGCGAGATTGCTCCTACTTAAAATTAATCATAATTTGA
The DNA here is from genome assembly GCA_019603395.1 of Cyrtorhinus lividipennis. Lineage (NCBI taxonomy): Eukaryota > Metazoa > Arthropoda > Insecta > Hemiptera > Miridae > Cyrtorhinus > Cyrtorhinus lividipennis. Next base: position 26,848,249 of record CM034000.1, on the reverse strand, counting down.
TTTTCATTCTGAAAATAAATTTTCTCAGGGTTTTTAATTTTTGAGTCTTAACCTCTTCAGTCCCAGTGGCTACATATGTGCAGGCTTCTTTCAAGGGGAGATTTGACGCCTCCAGTAGCATTTTCGGGTTGGTTTCTTTTCTATCGTATTCAGGAACTTTCCAAGAGAGGTTATACTGAGCTGCCATCTCTCGGGATAAAGCAGAAAACATCGTAGGATCGATTTTTGAAGCGAACCTACCAAATACTTGAAGCCTCTGGTAACTGCTGCCTTTCCGATCAGTTTTCGGTAACTTACAGTGAACTCTTTTCATTCAGAAAAATATTTTCCGTTTAGCTTTCAATAAGACATCGAGAATAGAAAAAATAGAATATTATTAAAATTTGTCTCAGCAAAGCGGGTAACACTGATGCACATATGTAGCCACTGGGTCTCAACAGTTGTGGTCTGTCACTGCTATCTGATAACAACGGTTACCTCCTTCGACCGGTTTTTGACATTTCCAGCCACAACTTTTGAGT